>CM038214.1:163430441-163495740 GCA_021442155.1 Cymbidium sinense
CCCGACCACTAGAAAAGTTGTTGCCTCTGCTTTCGCCTCCATTGCCAAATCTAGACTGAGCTTGGTTGACGGTGATGTTCACAATGGATTAGGTTCTACACATTCTTAGAGTTTAGGTTTAGGTCTTTTGGGTTTGAGGGTTTAGGTTTATTTTTTAATTTATTTAGTTACTTTTGGTTTAGGTTTAAGGTTTGGGGTTTAGGGTTTATGCTTTTTGGGTTTAGGGTCTAAGGTTATGGTTTTGGGTTTAGGGTTTTGGGTTTAGCGTTTAGTTATTTTTAGGGTTTAGGGTTTACAGTTGTTGGTTTAGTGTTGTAGGTTTAGGGTTTAGGCTTTTGGGTTACCTTTAGGGTTTAGGGTTTAGGATTTAGAGTTTTAGGTTTTTTTAGTTGACTTTTTTTTATTATTTTTTTAAGTTTAGGATTTTTTCTTCATGTTTAGGTTTGGGTTTTTATTTTATTTTTTTATGTTTAGATTTTAGGTTTTCATTTTTGATTTATTTTTAGGTTATATTTTCAATTTAAGTTTAGGTTTAGGTTTATTTTTAATTTTTTTTATCCTATTTAGTTTAGGTTTAGGTTTAGGTTTAGGTTTAGGTTTAGTTTATTTTAGGTTTAGGTTTAGGTTTTATTTATTTTAGTTTAGTTTATTTTAGTTTAGGTTTTGGTCTATTTTATTTTGTTAATTTTATTTTTATTTTAGGTTAGATTTTTTTTAAGTTTAGGGTTTAGGTTTTATTTTTTATTTATTTTTAGATTTATTTTTGTAGGTTTAGGTTTTCATTTTATTTTTATTTTTTTTATTTTAGGTTTATTTTATTTTTATTTTACATTTAGTTTTTATTTTATTTAGGTTTTTTATTCTTAAGTTTACTTTATTTTTTAGTTTAGTTTATGTTTTTATTTATTTTATTTTAGTTTATTTTTATTTTTTATTTTATTTTATTTTTAGGTTTAGGTTTATTTTTGTTTTAGGTTTTTATTTTATTTTCGTTTAGTTTTTTCTTTTATTTTAAGGTTTTATTTAGTTTAGGTTTAGGTTTTTAGGGTTTAGAGTTTAGGTTTAGGGTTTAGTTTTAGGTTTTAGGGTTTTAGGGTTTAGGGTTTAGGGTTTAGGGTTAGTGTTTAGGGTTTAGGATTAGTGTTTAGAGTTTTATGGCTTAGGGTTTAGTGTTAGGGTTTAGGGTTTAGGGTTTTAGGTTTAAGGTTTAGGGTTTTGGGTTATGGGTTTTGGTTTTTGGGTTCTAAGTTTAGGATTTTATGGTTTAGGGCTTAGGATTTATGGTTGTAGGTTTAGGGTTTAGTGTTTAGGGTTTAGGGTTAGGCTTTAGGGTTAGGATTTTTTTATTTTTTTTTTTATTTTTTTATTATTAGGGTTTAGGTTTTAGGTTTAAGGTTTAGTTTTTAGTTTAGGGTTTAGCATTTTTAGTTTTTTTTTAATAGAGAACAAATTCAGATTCAACATTTTTTTCTTTTCGATTTCATCAACCAAGTAACACACCAAGTTTTTTAAAATAAAAGCTAGGACATAGATAAAAAATGAGCACGCATAGAGGAAATCAAAAACCCTAGATAAATAGAACTATCTCTACTGTAAAGACACAGTTCCATAAGAATTAGATCGGATCAACCGTTCTTCAGTTTCTCCAGTTCTCATTAGAACCACCTCGGTCTCTCGAGTAGCGGGATCCACCATCATATCCCTGATCTCTCCCTCCGCCACCACCATGATAGTAACCTCCATCGCTCCTCTTGCCTCCACAACAACCACCACTTCCATATCGACCAGGACCTCCACATCCCCCACTGCCCATACGATAATCGTTGCCTCCAACTTCGCCTCCATCGCTAGATCTAAACTGAGCCTAGTTGTCAGTGATTTTCCTACCGTCAAAGTTCTGCCCATTCTTAGGGTTTTGGTTTATTAGGTTTTAAGGTTTAGGTTTATTTTATAATTTATTTAGTTACTTTAGGTATAGGGGTCAGGGTTTCGGGTTTTGGTTTTAGGGTTTAGGGTTTAGGGTTAGGTTTTATTTTAGTGTTTAGGGTTTAGGGTTTAGGTTTAGATTTAGGGTTTAGTTTAGGATTTTTTGGTTTGGATTTAGGTTTTGGGTTTACAATTTATGGTTTATGGTTTATAGGTTTAGGGTTTATGGTTTAGGGTTTAGGGTTTAGGGTTAGTTTTAGGGTATATGGTTTAGGTTAGGGTTTTTTTTAAAATTTTTTTAGGGTTTAGGGTTTAGGGTTTAGGGTTTAGAGTTTAGCCTTAAGGTTTAGGTTTTAGTTTAGGGTTTAGGGTTTTGGTTTTTTTTTTTTATATTCAACATTTCTTTCTTTGGATTTCATTAACCAAGTAACACACCAAGTTTTCTAAGACACAAGCGATGACATAGATAAAAAGTGAGCACACATAGAGCAAATCAAAAGCCCTAGATATATAGATTCATCTCTACTGTAAATACATAGTTTTAGAAGCAATAAATCGGTTCGACAATTCTTCAATTTCTCCAGTTCCCATTAAAACCACCCAGCCTCTCAAGTAGCGGGATCCACCATTATATCTTGGATCTCTCCCTCCACCACCATCACTGCTGTAACCTCCGTCACTCCTCCCTCCTCCATAACCACAATTGCTCTGACCACCATCTCCATATCCACCAACACCTCTAGATACCCCACCACCACTACGATAACTGTCGATTCCGCCTTTGCCTCCACCAGATCTAGAGCTTGGTTGGATGATGTTCAGTGTCGTTCTACCCATTCTTAGGGTTTAGGTTTAGGTTTAGGTTTATTAGGTTTATTTTTTAATTTATTTAGTTACTAGGTTTAGATTTAGTGTTTAGGGTTTAGGGTTTAGGTTCTTAGTTAGGGTTTGGGGTTTAAGGTTTATAGTTAGGGTTTAGGGTTTAGGAATTTTTTAACTCAAATGATTTCATAACAGATATGAAATTACCAAATCTAACAAGACATTATCCTCTAATAAATAAATGAACCCAAACAACACAAATTATCATAAAATATAAACCCTAAACCCTAAACCCTAAAACCTAAACCTTAAAACCTAAACCCTAAGCCCAAAACCCTAAACCCTAAAACCCTAAAACCCTAAGCACTAAACCCTAAAAACCTAAAAACTAAAAATAATCTAAAAAATAAAATAAAATAACTTTAAATAAAATAATATAAAAACCTAAACTAAAACCTAAACCTAAACCTAAACCTAAATGTAAAAATAAAATAAAAAATAAAAACTAAAATAAAATGAAATAAATAAAAACCTAAACTAAATTAAAAAATAAAATAAACCTAACAATAAAAAACCTAAATAAAATAAAAACTAAATGTATACATAAAAAAAATCTAAAATAAAATAAAATAAAAACTAAATAAAAACCTAAAGCTTAAAAATAAACCTAAAATAAAACCTAAAAATAAATAAAAAATAAAATTAAACACTAAACTAAAAAAAAAAAAACCTAAAATAAAAATAAAATAAACCTAAACATAAACTAAAATAAATTATGAGGATATTGAACCCAAACAACACAAATTATCCCCACCTCCATATCCACTAGCACCTCGAGATCCCCCACCAACATGTCACCAACAGAGCAAGAATGATAGGCCAAAACAACCACCCATCCAACCAACCCAGCCAACCAAAATAGCCAGTGATAACATAGCCTCCCAACCAACCACCATAGTAGCAAAATCCAAATAAATGATAAGACCAACAATATCCATCATGCCAAAACCACCCAAGATAACTAGGAAAAGGGTAGAAGCAAACAACAACATCCACCAAACCCAACCAAAGTAGTTGAAATTTAATCCAGATGAGGTGAATAGCCAACCAAAAATAAAATGGAGCAAAGACTAGTAAGACAAACTAAAAGCCATCCATCAGGAGCAGCAGCAATACAACGGGAACACCACCAAAGCCAATATCAAAAAGTTGGAGAAATATCAATGAGTGCAAGCATCATAACCATAGCCAAGTTAGGCACCAGTACACCAAACCAAGTCACGGATCCCAAAGCAAAACAACATCCACTAAATAGCCATCAACCAAAAATAACAACAAAACAAAGCTGTTGTAGAAGAAGACTAATCTGAGAGGTAGAAACAACAAACAAAAAAATAAACCCAAACCAACAAAACCAACAACCAAAACCCAATCAACAAAAAAAATAAGAAATAATAATCAACAAATAACCTTTACCTTGCCAAATCTAATCCAAAATTAGAACACCAACATCCCTTGCCACCAACAGAAGTAGATAAACTAGCTAACACAGCTAGCTAGCCAACCAACCCAGTCCACCCAACCAACCACCATAGAAGTAGAAAATCCAACTCAGTTAAGGAAGCAACCAGCACAGAGATATGACAAATCCCATGTAGAAAATAGCAGGCAAAGCTATCACCCAAATGAAGGTCACAAAAAACAACCAAGCAACAACAATTACCACCTAAGCATAAGCATCAAAAAAAAGAAAAAAAAAGAAAACCTAGCATAGCCTAAGAGTGAAAATAAGCAAATGACCAACCTAAAGAGGGTTTAATAAAGGGAACCAGAAAATCAATGGCTCATCAAAACCAACAAAAAAAACCAAGCCAAAATTTATAATATGAGATAAGGTAATCTAGTGTTATTGATTGACAAAACCCCTTAAAAGTTTAGGCAAATTTTGATTGTCAAATAATGTGAAATCAGTTAAGTTGGCACCTAAAGTAGCCAAGAAATTAGCACAAGCACCCTCATAAAGGATATGGGAAATTTTATAATGAACTTGAGAAAGAAGATTTTTAGTATGATTGAGAACATAAAATAAATCAACATTTCCTGTTCTATTAGAGTTTAGCATGCCCAAAAGCAAGAGTGCATCAACTTCAATCCAGATGTTGAGGAAACCTTTATTCAAACAAATTTCAATAGCTTTATTGGCAGCCATAAACTTAGTGTAGATAATAGAATAGGCTTTGAGAGGATAAGAAAAAACACAAATGATAGTACTTTAGAATCCTAAGAATACCACCATAGCCATATTTATTGGAAGCAACATAACCATTAGTATTCACTTTAATCAAATTTTCTTTGGGTTTGATCCAATGGATAATCCTAACTCTTTTATAAGAGTCAACATCAGCAGAATGATGCCTAATTTTTTAGCCACAAATTGTAGCCTCTAAAATGAATGTTACTAATAAGATTAGCATTAAATAGAGCTTGAAATTTTTGTTTGGGTCTAGCCAAGATTTTTTTATGGCTCATAGGTTACCATGATATTTAGCATCATTTTGTACATCGGATGAATCGGATAAAGGTAATAGCAACTAGAACTTTGATATGACCTTTCACAATTTTGAAAATAGACTTCAAGAAGTTGATATATGGAAAGAGAGCCATGAATAGTTTGTATTAAATAAATCATCATACCATAAAAATAATTTAGAAACAATACACCATTGACAAAACATGATTAACATTTTCAATATGAATGAAACAATAGCACTTTGAAGGCAAATATAACCCTTTATTCGAGCAAAGAGTCCACGAATAAAGTTATTCAAAATCCTCAAGCTAAATGATAAATGGAATGATATTATTCAAAGTTTAATGAAAACATTAGAGGAGTTTTCTTATCTCTAATATTCCAAACTACTTTAAAACAAAATCACCATTGTAAGAAAGCTTAAAGAGAATTTGGTTAGGTTTGTTAGAGAAAATAGGGATATTTCTAAAGTTATCAAAAAAGAAATAGGGATATAATTCTCAAGTTTGTTTTCATTCCAAGTGTTATTATGCTAGAAAGAATTAACTTTGATAGAGTGGGTAGATAAAATGGAGTCAATAGAGCCATTTCAAATCATATTGTTTTGTCAATAGAAAGAAGAACCCGAATGAATACCCCAACATATTAAGGGTTCAACAACCCATTTAATGGAGTAAAGCCTTTTCCAAACTAGAGTCACAACTTTATAAGCAGATAAGAGGGTGTTTACCTTGGCAATATTTTTTATCATAAAATAAGCCCAAAGGCTATCATTATCTAAAATCCACTAGAGCTTGAGAGAAGGCACTAATAGCTTCTCAATCGGTTTGCAACGAGACCACTTGACCCAAGGGACCACATCATTTATTCAGGAAGTCTAATGTATTCTTTTAGTAGAATTATTTGATCCCAAAAAATTTATTAAAAGCGATCAATTTTAATAAGAGTAGCATTAGTGGGGATAATAGTTTGAATCAAATAAAGAGGCATTGAGAGAGTGCTTTTAAAGAGTGGAGTCTACCACCAAAGGAAAGTAAATAAAATTTCCAAACATAAATTTTATTTAAAATTTATTTAATTAACTCATCAAAAGACGGGATCATTTCAGACCTTTATAAAGAGGAGCATCCAAGTACTTAAGAGGAAGGTGTTGATGTTTAAGGTTAGTGATATGAAGGATTTGATTAATTTTATTATTGGAGATGCTTGAAGAAGTAATAAAATCTAAATAGAAATAGAAAGAATACAAAACTTTTGCAACATAGAATATTGTTTAAGAATAGATCATTGACGGTCCTAGATAAGTACTCAATAACAATAATAAATAAGGTAGGAGATAGAGGATTCCCTTGTCTTAGGCCATGGGAAGAAGGAAAGAAACCCGAGGCTTCCCCATTAAGCAAAATAAAAAACCTGGCATTATTAAAAAAAATTAATAAGAAAGATAAATTTATGAGAAAACCAAAATAAATTCAAAATATGGATAAGGGAATCCTAAGAGAATATAGTTAAAAGCTTTGGTAATATCTAATTTGAACAAGAATGTTGCCACCTCTAGTCTTAGCATCTAAATCATGAATTAATTCTTGAGCAAGCGAATATTATCAAAATAGATGTACCTCTAATAAAACTAGTTTGGTTTAGAGAGATAATCCTATGAAGTAAAGGCCACACTGTTGGTTAGAATTTTGGAAATCTACTTATTGAAGAAGGTGCAAAGACTAAAAGGTCTAAAATCACTCCATTAGTCTGGATCATCTTTCTTAGGTAAAAGAACAATATAAGTGCTAGAAAATATTTAGGAAAATGGATTACCATTAAAAAATCAACCATAGCCTCAACCAAATAATTTTAATAATAAACTAGCATTTTGAAAATTTTGGGTAGTGAAACCCTCAGGGACATAATCTATGTTCATGCTATTAAGAACTTTAAAATTTCCTCTTCATTATGTACAATAGTAAGCAAATCATTGACATTATTGTGTATAATAGAATGAATCAAGTGCAGTTTAGAAATAGCTTCATAAGAGCAACTCCTATTAAGCATATTTCTAAAGTAATTAATGGTTGAATCCTTAATATCATTATTCTTCCTAATCCATTCTCCATTGTCATCTTTAATTTTTTGAATATTATTTAAGGCTTTTTTATTAACCAAAGCATGGAAATATTTAGTATTTCATCATCCACAATATGTTTGCTAGTAGTTTTTGGCGCCAATAAGTCTCTTCCATATTTTGAAAATTAACAAGTTTATCTTTCACCTCAGTCAAGTCCTTAATCTTAGTAGGATCAGACATAATTGAGACTTCAAGATCACAAACCAATTTTTCCATTTCTTTTATATTAACGAAAAGGTATTTATATTAATGCTTGTTCCAGATTTTGTTTAAGTCTTTTTAAACCAAAATCTATTCATCCCAATAATTGATTTGTGGGATGTAGCTTTCCAATTGTTAAACATAATTAAATCAATATCTGAATCCACATGTTCGAAATCTAAAATGTGAGAAATTTTTTTAATCTATTAGAGTTATCTTTAGTTGAAACCAAAAGAGGAGCATGATCTGATAAGGTTATTCTTAAATGATTGACAGAAGTAATAGACCATTGACTAATCCAATGAGAATTAAAAAGAATCCGGTCCAACCTTTGCCAAAGTCTAGAGTTTTGCTAAGTAAAATTTGAACCCTTAAAGCCAATATCAATCAAATTGCAATCAAGGATCATATTGGAAAATTCTTCCATAGAATGAATATTAGGAGGAAAACCACTGCTTCATTCAGAAGAGAATAAAATTGTGTTGAAATCCCCACCAACAAACCAAGGTTTACTGATAAATGTAGCAAAATTCCTCAAATTTTTCCAAAAGATTTCTACCAAATCTATTACAAGATGCATAGATAAAGAGCCCAAAAAATGCACCATAAGATATTTGAGCATTGAAAACTTGTTGAAAATCATTAAGAATAGAAACCTCCACAAAATTATTCCAAAAATACCAAATTTTATTACTAAAATTAAAGAAAAATTTATTAAAACTAATCATTCTAGCAACATGGTTTATTTTGTTTACATGAATAAGAGCCTCCAAAATAATAAGTAAATAAATATTATGAATACGATAAAGGTTTCTAACACATTACAAATATAGAGGATACCGATCCCTCTAACATTCTAAACAAGAAAATTAAACATAAGGAGATAAAAAAGGGGTTAAGAAAAGGTTAGTTAAGAGAGGAGGGAGGCATATCTAGTATTTTTGGACAATTTGGGAGGGAAGTTTTAACATTTTTTTTTTTTAGCATGATAAGTTTGGAAAAATTTCCTTTCTTCATAGAATCATCATCAGAAGGATTCAACAACATTAGTTATAGATTTGGAAGTCTCCTATATAGAAGTGAGTTCTCCTTCTTCCAAGCCATTAGAATTTATTAAAAGAAAATGAGCATCTGGTATAGCAAGTGAGGGAACTGAAATAGATTTATTAAGAAGGCAAGTGTGAACATCTAACTTTTTTTCTTCAATAACCATATTATTAGGCAAAACGAAATAAAGTCAGGTTTTTCAAACTGAATATCATGGGAAACCAAAGTCATATTTTCCATTGAATTTGAATGATGCATAACATTGATATCCTCATTAATATTTTAAATTAAAGCTTAATTTTTGTCAATAAAAATTGATAAGGATGTGGGGATGACTAAGAGGAAAAGAATCATCATCCAAAAGTTTAGAGAAATTATTATTTTCCACATTAGAAACCTTCAATTGCATAAAATAAATAAGAGGTAAAATAGCCTTATTAGGAACATTCAATGAATCCTTTTTTTCTGAATTAACTTTTTGATATATAATAGTGGTTGGCCTAGGGTTAGGAATAATAGTTTCCTTAATAGGAATTTTTTTTAGGTGAGGATGCAGAATGAAACATTCATAATTATCATGCCCATGGATTTTACAATGAGAACAAAAGATAGGGAAATTCCTAAATCAACTTTCTACATATAACCATAATTTTTAGATCCCAACTAGATTTCTTTGGGGTGTTTCTTACTAATGTCTAATTCAACAAGGATTCTTTCCATAGAAGGTTGAGATTTGTATTGGTGATCAATTTGCAATGGCACCAAATAAAGCACCCAAAAGGAACTGATGATTAACAAAATGAATTCGCATATTAGGGAGAAAAATCCAAACCTTAATGATTGGGAATTCTTCCCTAATATCAAATAGTGAAGTCCATTTTAGCAACCTCATTTGGAAATTGTAAACAAAATAAGAACGACAAGCAAAAATACTTGAATCCAAATCATTCATTAACAATCAAAATGTCATGGCGATTAAACCAATCATAAAAGCACCCAAAAGTTTGGACTATGAAAGAAAAGCGAATATTTTCTAGATTTATTTAGAAGAGTAAACTTTCCAACCAAAGTGAAATCAAATGACTTAGCAAGCTTTTCCACAATCATCAGCACATAACCATTGGCATGACTTAAAAAGAAGTCAAAACAAGTTTTAGGGACTCACCTAAACAACTATCCTTATCAGTGAGGATGTCTTTGAATGATTTCAAAGCAGCCAAAGCCATGGTAGTTGATTAGTAGTTTCCCCATGGAATCATCAGGGAAGATGCCAAACCATGACATCACTCCAAGTAAAACAAAAAAGCATGACCATCAATTCTAGAAGGAATCCATTGAGAATCACACCAAACATCCATTAGGCAGTAGCCAGAAAGCCAAAAATGAGAGGGGGAAAAAGGGAATCCCGAGAGCATGAGGTCAAGGCCTCTGAGTGGGTTTAGGTTTTTTATTTTTTAGTTTCATTTATTTTTATTTTAGTTTATTTTAGGTTTATTTTATTTTAGGTTTAGGTTTAGGGTTTAGATTTAGAGTTTAGGGTTTAGGTTTGTCTAGGGTTTGGATTAGGGTTTAGTTTAGGTTAAGTTTAGGTTTAGGTTTAGTTTAGGTTTAGGTTTAGTTTAGGTTTAGTTTAGGTTTAGGTTTTGGTTTTTTAGGTTTAGGTTTTTTAGGGTTTAGGTTTAGGGTTTAGGTTTTAGGTTTAGGTTTTATGGTTTTAGGTTTAGGGTTTAGGGTTTAGGTTTAGGTTTAGGTTTAGTTTTAGTTTATTGAGTTTTGATTTTTTTAAGAGAACAAATTTAGATTCAACATTTCTTATTTTCCATTTCATCAACCAAGTAACACACTATTGACGTCACCTTTGGAGTGAGTTCTCAACCTCCTCTTCTTAGACCTAGGAACCTTCTGGACACTAATATTTCCATAGTCACAAGACACTTCTAGAGATTAGGTGAACACTTGAACTAAATTAGAGACTTAGAAGGGTTAATCATAGGATTATGCCATGCCTTATGGACTTAGAAAATTCACCTACCCTATAGCCTAAACCCAATCTATGTACACCTTAAATTCAATTCAAATCCAAATTTCCAGCCAAACTTCAAACTCAATTTCAAATCCCAATCCAAGTCCAAACTCAATTCCAAATGATTGAAACCCAAGATCAAATCCAAACTTGAAATCCTTCCCAAGCCTTTTAATCAACCTTCATGAACTTAGCCAAATTTCCATCCAATTCAATCCAAACTCAATTGATTTTTTTTTACAAATCAATTATACCTTCAATTATCTTCTCAAATATAAATGAAATATAATTTTAAATAGCCAAAACAAATCCAAAAACAAATTAAAACCTAATTTAAACCCTTTAAGCTGTTTCCTTGAACTTGGCCAAAACCCATCTAAATCAAGCCAAAATCAATGGATTTTCTCTTGAATCAATCATTCCTTCAATCATCTATCCAAATATAAATGAAGCCTTTAATCATCTATTCAACCAAAAATCAACCCAAGTCAAACCCAACCTAGCCCATTTCAAATGAACCAAAACTCATTTAAATCTGAACCAATTGCAATTGAATTTATATATCAATCTCAAATTTATATATAAACTCAACTAAATCAAACTCTACCCAAAATCAAGCCAACAAAATATAATTGGTTCACTTGATTGAGGCCAATTTGACTTACATGAACTAAAATCCAATTCAATCCAAATTAATTCTAATTAAGCCAATCCAAACTTGTTGTCATGAATGTTGATCACCCTAGGATGATCAAATCATATAAATTGGGTCAAACCAATTCAACCTAGCCCGTTGACCAAGTTAACCCTTAAGCCTATATGAACCCAAACTAGCCAAATTACAAACTAAGAAAAATCCATTGAAACCAATGATTCAAATCAACCCAAAATCAATATTTAAACATGACTTGACCTTCAATTGAGCCAAACGTAGCCCAATTAGCCATCTTGACCCAAGTTGACCCAAATTAACATAAAGGGTTAAATTAGACTAAACCCAAATTAAATCCAAATTCAATCAAACCAAAGCATGCAATCCTCTCCAAATTGTCATATTAACTTGACCTAACCTTGGTTTGATCAAATTTGACCAATTGGTCAACCTAACCATTTTGATCCACTTGACCCAAATGGGTTAAATTGAGCCAAACATAACCAAATGAAATCCAAATGACATGAAATTTGGTCCAACTCACTTTTGGCTCATTTCAAATCTTGTCTAAATCAAATTCAATGCCAAATGACCACTCAACCCTTGGCTAAGGGTATCATATAAGACAAAACTTATGTAAATGGTCATTTCTCCTTGGCCACTTGGTACTCATCCATTGGTCCACCTAGGCTCCAAGGACATGTCCAACCTGACCTGTGTGGTGGTTGGGTCAGCCATGACTCATGAGAGATGAAATCACCTCCCCTCCCCCATTAGAACACTTGGCATGAAGGGTCTCCACTTCCTTTTGCTAGGACACCCACTTGACATTCATATCAGCCACCTCCTATGCTTTGGCCAAGAAAATTAAGTCACTTAAGGAGAATCCCAACCACCCTAAGCCAAGGACACCCATGTGGAGCCAAAAATCACCATGAATGAGGTGATTTTTGGCCATTGCAAGGAGACAAAAAATAGAGAGGCAGCACACTCATTTCACTCTCCTAGAGCTCCCAAACCAACCAACAACCATTCCCACTTGGTTTTTGAGCAAAATCCATCAAAAATAAGTGGATTTTTGTGAGGAAGTAGCGACCATTGGTGGATATATTATTCCAAAGTGAAGCAAGAGCAAAGCCATTCCAAAGCTTCTTACCTTTTGCACGATCATCACCATCACCAAAAATCATCCTCGATGAGGTAATTTTCAAGAACCATAGGCCTAGTTCTTTTCTTTTGTGATAGTTTTGCTTAATTTTAGGAATTTCTTGGTGTCACTAGACAAAGAGTTAGAATCATCGATCTAATAAAAGAAATTTTCATAAAAGAGTTGGTAGACATCAATTCTACCTCTCTTTAGAATATATCACGGTTAATTATTGTAGTGGTCTACCACTTTGATCAACACCATAGGAAGAAGCAAACCACCATTGGAAATAATCTAATTCTAAATCCTTCTTAAGATACACCTAAAAAATAAGGGCATCAAACTATTTCAAGGTTAATCTTATTCTTAAACTATCTTATATTGGCTTAATGAGCCTATGTTCAATTCGATCAATTTTGATGATAACAAATGAATGCTTGGATGTTCTAATGTATGTTTTATGTGTTTCAGATATATTAATTACTAATTACATATCCAATACATCTCACAATATGTTTGAGGAAATTGCAAGAATAGAAGAATGAAAGATAGATCAAAATGGATAATGTGAAGCTCAAGATACAATATTTTAGGTTATATGCATTTATAACTATCTTAGAAATTCATATGAGTTCATTGGCATGAATCAATTTGCTCACAATTTAACATATTATTTTTATTTATTTTAAATAATGATAATGAGGTTAATTTATATAAATCTCTATCTAATTAACATTCACTTATATGTTTCATACATAGCATTTGAATTGTCAAAATAATAAATGATAATAAATTATGACTATTTAAGTGTAATTAGTTTATATAATATATTTAATTTTAAGGTTATATGATAACTAACATATGTATGATATATAAATTATATAATATTTAAATGTCATATTTCAAAATGAACAAAATATGTGGAAATTTGTATTTTAGCAAAGTCATTTTATATTCAAGGAATTTATATCTGATTTCATCCCCAACGGATACCTTGGATTTTTTTCCTTTAATTTGATAGGTTACATGACCCATGTTTGATTAAAATTAAATTTATTATGACTTTTCAAACATTATCTGATTTTAATAATGAATGCATGATGCATGCTTTGAATATATTAAGAGCCATATTTGATTATTTTTGACTTGCCCATTTGAATAGTTGAATTTTTGTTGTTTGAATTTAATATTTATTTAATATAAATTATATTTTTATTGAATATTAAATTATTATATGATAAATGATGTTAAAATAATATATATTTTGAAATAATTCAAAATAACCTTATAAATAGCCCTCATTCTCTTCATGAAAGCATTCCTCATTCAAATTCAAAATCCCTAGAAAGCTAAGAGAAAATTTCCTAGATTTTCCTTTTAACTCTTCCAAATATTTCAAGATGAAATCCATGGTTTGAAGCATCAACATCTTCAACTAAGCATGCTTTCTCAAATTACTTGAGTTTGTTTTCTTGATCTTAATCTTTTTTAGTTGTTCATACTATTTTCACCATCTATTTATTCTTTCCATTTATATTTTTTGGATTAGTCTTGGACATCAAAGTCTAAGTTTTTCACATCAAAGTTTCTTCAATCATTTTTTTTGTGAAAACTGTGATAGTTTGTAGGATTTATTTCAACTTGTTGAAATTTTTATCTTCCTACAAATTTCTTTTGGTTTTGAAATATTTTATCATTAGTCTTATTTGAAAGATCATTTATTCTTAGATCTATTTTATAAGTATATTTTAAGCATTTCAAATTAATTTATTGTGTTGAAATTATTTTCATAATTGCTAGATCTCTTTTTAATTAAAAAAGCTTACTAGTTTACTTAAATCTATCATATACTAATTTTATTTAACTATTTTGTGATTAGTTGCATTAATTAAAAGCTTCATTTTGGTTAAAATAAAAGAAATTATTGGTGGAATTTTAGAGTATATGCTAGATCTATTATAAATCAAGTTTCTTTATCAAAATAAAAATTTATAAAATTTAAATTATTTTATTTGTCACTTACCATTTTATTTCAACTAATATCCTTTATTTTAAAAAATTTATTGAAATTTAGTAAAGCTTTTTTTCATTTAATAATTAAGAAAAGGAGTTTAGTAAAAGTTAATCTTTCTTACACTATTATGTACATACTAGTTATAGTTTTTGCTTAAGCAAAAATTATTCCTTGCTGAAATTTAATTTATTGTGCAATAGACTATTATAAATTTATTTTGAAATCATTTTATATTAATCTACAAATTATAATAACATAAACATCTTAGTAAGATCACTTTAAGATATTTATTTAATATTTTTATCAAAATTAAGTGAGCATTCTATCTGCCAAAAGTAAGTTATAAAGTGATCATTTATAAGTTGTGAGATGAATTTTTTAATTGGATAGCTTGGTATATTTGTGAGAGATATATTTTATCAAAATTTATTATTTTATATTTTTTTTGTGCTGTAAAATTTATAACGGGGTTGTACTTGCCCCTTTGTAGGAGAGTACTATTTTTTATATGGGTTGTACTCGCCTGTTATAAGAGAGTACTATTTATATGCTATTTTGCATTTAGTGGATTCCTAGCCAAGGGTGGCTATGCATGGACATAGGCTAGTTTTGAGCTTTGGTTGAGCCACGTAAAAATTGTGTGCCTATTGTCTCTCTTTACTTTAATGTACTTTTATTTTTGTTGCATTAAGAATTGTATCTTGTTATTATAAAATCAAAAATTAATTTTCTACTAAAACTTAAAATTTAAGATTTAACTTTGAAAATTTTTAATATCACCAAATTCACCCCTCAGGTGCTATAGACTAATTAGATGAGCCTAGGCTCTTTTATTAGCTTAAAATCCAAGAGTAGATCTTTTCACTATGGCACAAGGTTTCTCAAAGGGTTCATTACCAGAGGGACAATCCACTCATAGACCTCCACATTTAGATAGTGTACCATTTGATTATTAGAAAAATAGAGTTAGTACATTTTTAAGAGGTCAAGATGCATGCATGTGGTATATGTTGACACATAAATATCATACACACATAGCAGAAGTAAATGACATTAAAGTAGAAAAACCTTTTGAGGAATGGACTGTCGCTGAATAAGAACTTGATGAATTAAATGCTAGGGCTTGTAATACTTTACATTTTTCTTTATTACCTGATGATTACATGAAAATTTTTATGGAAGTACAACAGAAGAAATATGGGATAAACTCATTATAACTTATGAAGGAACAAGTGAAGTTAGAGATGCTCACATAAATAGACTTATTCATTAATATGAGTTATTTCATATGTCTCTATCTGAATCTATTTATGAAATGTATATTAGATTCTTGAAAATAATTACATTATTCTCTTGGAAAATATATAAGAATCAACACTTAGTCTATAAGATTCTAGATTTCCAAAAGAATGGGAAATATTAGTGAAGCTAAGGATTTATCTACTTATCCACTTGATCAATTTTTGTTCTTTGATGGCACATGAACATGTTATTCAAAAAGGATAAGATGGATAAAGAAAAAGGGAGAAGGAGAAAGGAAAAGCAATTGCATTATAAGTTGATGATAATGATGACCATAACACCTCAAGCTTGAATGGTGATAGTGATGAGGTGGTCATGCTATCCTAAAGGCTTGGGAACTTGCTAAGGAAGAAGAATCAAAGGTATAAAAAAAATCTAAATGTAATTTCAAACAAAGAAATTTATAGTGAAGGATCATTTGCTACCATTGTGAAAAGCTTGGACACATAAGAGGTGATTGTCTAGAACTTGCTGAATTAAACAAGAAATAGATTGATATGGAAAAAGGAAAAAATATGAAGGATAAAAAGTACCACAAGAAAAAGAAGAAGGCTTTATGGGCAATTCCAGATTCAAATGAATCAAGTACTTGCTCATCCAATGAAGAGGTCAATATATGTCTTATAGCAAATAGCAAATCTGACTTAGATTCTCATGAGGTTTAATGATATGATGAATTAGATGATGCTTTAATGATTTAGTTATTGAATATAAAAAATTAAAAGAAAATACAAAACCTTAGAAAAAGAACATAAAAAATTTAGATATGCATTTTGTGATTTAAAAATGAGTGTGACAATTTAAAAGTAAAAAATAATTTATTAAATTGTTCCTTACTTGTATGTAAACTTGAAAGATAGAATATATTGTTAAAAGTAAGATTAGAATTATGTTTGAAATCAAGTTCATTATAATATTTCATCAATTAAAACATTTAATAAAAAATTATGAACACATACCACTCATATACCTTATAATTATCATGCTAAGCCATATGGAAATACTAATGTTTGCAACTATTGTGATAGAAGGCATATTTTATTTGATTGATATGTAAAATTACAAAACACTAAGCAATCATCTTATGTATGGATACTAAAAGGTACAAGCATTACACAAACCACACATGCTAGATATCTTGCTTAAAATTTAGAATATGGACCCAAACATGTTTGGGTTCCAAAAGTTAACAATTGATTTTCTTTTGGAGGAATTCCTTCAAAGAAAAATCAAAGAAGGCATGTGGTACTTGGACAAATGTTCATGAAATATGATGAGATAAAGATAAATTCACAACTTTAGAATCATGGAGGATTTGTTACATAAAGATAATGCAATGGGAAAGATCATTGGCATTGGTTCTATTTGTAAGAATTCTATCATTTTGACAAAAGTTTTTTTAGTAGGATTAAAACATAATTTAATTTATATAGTCAATTATGTGATAAAGGTTTGAATGTATTCATTTCATATTGTATTATAAAAAATAATGAAAATGTTTTGTTAGTAGGACAAAGACATAAAAATATTATGTCATTGATTGAGATAGCTTTCATGTGAATTTGAATTTACTTTGTTTTAAAAGCAATCATGATGATATATGGTAACATAGGAGACTATATCATATTAACATGCACACACTCAATAAAATTGCTAAACTTGATTTAGTAGTTGGATTGCCTTAATTAAATTTTCATTCAAACTATGTTTAAGATGCATGTATTCAGGGTAAGCATTCTAGAAGCTCATTTAAAAGTGAAAATATTGTTCCTACTTCTAGACCCTAGAATTACACATGGATTTATTTGGTCTAATTAGCACCACTAGCTTAGGTTGAAAAGTATGGTTTTGATTGTTGATGATTTCTCTAGATAGACTTTTTGTTTGTAATTTACAAGGATGATGTTTTGGTGAGTTTAGAAAGTTTTCAAAATATATTCAATGAGAACAAGGCTTTTGATTAATAGGGTTCAAACATCATGGTGCAAAATGAAAATAAATTATTTGAGGATTATTATGATATCATATAAGTTTTCAATAGAACTCCCAACAAAATGGAGTAAGAAGAAAATAGAATAATAATTTAATTAAGTAGATTTATGCTTGATGAGTATTACCCACTGCTAAAATAATGAGTGCACCATCACCTTATAAGGAGATAGAGGAGTGTTTGGAACTTAAATTGAATCTTCCTTGCTCAATTAGTGGCAACCTCCTCAAGTCATACTCGACATATAATATCCTATGAAAAGGAAAGACAACACAATATAAACAAAAAACTCAAAAGGAAGAAATAAAAATGAAACAAAAAAAAAGAAAGAAAAGAAAAAGGAAAAAATAAATGAAGAAAAAAGAAAAGAGATAAAAGAAGAAAGAGAAAACTAAAGCACCAATAAAACACATTGATTTGGAATCCAAAAGGATAAATAGTGTGTAGGGTGTAAATTCAAAAAAAAAGGAGAGAAAAATATCTAAAATAAATTTGAGTCTACTTTGACAAGTCTTTGGAGTAGATAATAGTAAAATAAAAAGTTCTAAAAAGGACAATTCATGAATGATATAACTAGGAACTTAGTAGGTATGCGAACACTTTGACTTAAATTATACTATCTCATGATATTATTATAGGATTGGAAGTTAAGAGTTGCTCTTAACCTCTAAACAATATATATATATATATAATGAGATATCAAATTTCCACTTCCTCTTTCTTCAAGATCAAAAGAGGATTCAAAATAAACCTTCAAATGAAGTAATAAAATCATCTCTTTCTTAGTCTACCTCCTTTTCTTAAATAATTTTGAAGACTTTCAAGTAGAGGATACACTCACTAAAGTTGAGAAGAAAATTACATCATCAACCAATGAGTTTTAGGAGATTAACCTCAAAACATAAAGGTAGTCCACCCACCCTCCCAACATCCATATATGATAAGTCAAAAGAAAATGTCAATGACTTGGTTAGGTTACTTTTGTAATTTAAAGACGCTTACCTAAGACCATAATGAAGTCCCTAATACATCTCTAAAGGTAGCAGCCTACAAACTCAAAATTGAACCTATTGCATTCCTACTTTGTAAAACTTTTGATGCATATTTGCACCAAGAAGAAGATCAAAGTTTGAAGTCAACCTTATTAGAGAAGAAATGCCATCATGATCACACCACATTACCTATTTCAAATTTGATACACATAGCCTCTTGCAATCTTGTCATTAAAGGATGGGTCAAATCATGCTAGAGGATGAGATGTCATTTTAACTTATAATTTCAATTAGAATTTATTGTTATAAGGTCATGCATTTTTCACTGGTCACTAGTGTTGAAGAAAAAGGAAGACCATCTTTACGGTCTAAGTAGTTATCTTCGATTGGTTATGAAACTATAGCCTAAAGTTGAATCCCCTAAAGTATACCATTAAGATGACTTTAGGGGAGTTTCTAAGGCTTGTAGTAAAGCATCATGGGATAACAAGGACTGATCTAACAGAGATTAAAGTAATATTAGAGATGTAACCTTCAAGATTCTACTTAACTGGAGGGAGACTTCAATTAACATTGAATATAGATGGTTTAAACTCTTTCAAAGTTAGTATCTCAAAACTTTTCAAATCAAGATTCTACTTATTAGGCCTACCTTCAAAGATGAAAAGTAGTTTAAACCATTATGATAGGGAGTTCGATGCTTCTAAACAATCGATCTATTTTAAAGAGATACTATCTTTAAAACAATGTTTGAAAATAATTCTTCAATAAAATCCTATCTTTCCATTCATCAAATCCCTTCTTCACAGCATTATTTTCTTATTTATGAATCAACCATGACGTGTTTAGGATGGGTGTAAGAGAACTCAAGCAGCATCTTATCCTTCATCAACACAAACACAAACTATACACGATTCCTTGGTGTTATTAGGATAGAAGCAAGAGAACCCAAGAGCCATCCTATTTTGAATAGTACAACTAAGTTAGGTGTAAGAGAACTCAGTATCCTATGGTGGAGTCACATTGCCCCTGCACATTTCATCCACTCTTCATGTTTAGATAGTAAGGCCCAAGAATCCTATCCTTCATCAAGACAACACAAATACAAACTACACATAAACACATGAACAAATATACATCTTTATCGCTAGATGTTGGATAATGCCCCTCACGGCCCTCACTCATTAGCTACTCTAGGTCGCATCATGTTACTCCTGCTAGTGTCACCCTAATGGTCCTTTGTTTAGGAGGATGTAAGTCTGGTACACTTTCCTTCCTGACTTGACCATTGCACACTGATGAGGGCCTTGTTAGCAAGGTACCTGCATCAAAAGGTTACCCTCATGTTGGCTTTTTTTTAAGAGGATGTAAGTCTGCTACACCTTCTTAAGCTAGCCATCATTTATTGACTTGGTTGAATATGTCTGACAAATATATATACACATATTTTGCCTCGGGTTACTTTGATGTGGGATAACGCCCCCTGAGGCACTCACCCATTAGCTATTCTAGGTCAGGCTGACATGCTAACCCTCTAGTGCATTACCCTAATGGTCCCTTATTTAGGAGCA
This sequence comes from Cymbidium sinense, assembly GCA_021442155.1. NCBI lineage: Eukaryota > Viridiplantae > Streptophyta > Magnoliopsida > Asparagales > Orchidaceae > Cymbidium > Cymbidium sinense. The sequence continues at coordinate 163,450,781 of CM038214.1, forward strand.
TGTAAGTCTTCTATGATTTCCTTCTTGACTGACTGCACACCCACAAAGCACCTTGTTAGCATGGTATTTTATGATGCAATCTTATGCTACCTTCATGTTGGCTTCATTTAAGAGGATATAAGTCTACCACGCTTTCTTCTTGGACTAGTCATCATGAACTTTTGAGTGAGAATTAGTGAATATGTCCACAAGCAACACCTTTCCTTCTAACTACTTAAAGTCTTGGTCCAGTTCTTATGACTCTACTTAGTAGTCATTGTACATCAAAAAAAACCTCTAAGTCGATAATAACCTTGTGGTAGACTATCCCTTTGGATTTGTAAATCTGGGATAGGTCAAGGCAAACATAGCCCCTTCTCAATGGTTCTATCGCACACCAATAGGGTCCATAACAAACTAAATTCGAAACCAACCTTCCTAGTGGAGTCAAATTAAAATATATTGAATAAACAAAACTTTTGCCCAACGAGGCGCAAATCAAATTAATCTCTCGAGTGGAGCCATAAGAAATACCATCAAACTCTTATGCCCAACGGATAGCCTGAACATGCTTCCCTAGTGGACGGTTCACATTCCCAATCCCTAGTAGATTATAGATTCTTATCCCCAGTGTATATGTAACCAAAAAAATCATATTCATAATCAAACTCAAATCCATATCCCTGATAGCTTGAACCTACTTCCTAGTGGAAGGTTCACATACTCAATCCCATGGATTCTTCGCTCTCTTATGCCCTTGGCATAAAGAGAGCTACTTTGCACTAAGATTGGGATTTTATGTACCTTTGAGTTTGGTATAGATCATTTTCATTAGTGTTTGTAGTCTTTGGACGATTGTTGATCATCTCGATCAACACATGTGCAGTGTGCCTTGTTAGTTACACACACACTAGGGTTTTGCTAACCAAATTTTGGAGTGAGTTCTTGACCTCCTTTTTTAGAACTAGGAACCTTTTAGACACTAAGGTTTCTTAGTCATAAGACACTTCTATAGATTAGGTGAACACTTAACCTAAGCCTAGAAACTTAAAAGGGTTAATCATACGATATGCCTTAGAGACTTAGGAAAATCACATGCCCCTATAGCCTAAACCCAATCCATGTACATTTCTTAAATTCCAAATTTCCAATCAAACCTCAAACTTAATTTCAAATCCAAATCCAAATCCAAACTCAATTCCAAATGATTGAAACCCAAGATCAAATTGAAACTTGAAATCCTTCCCAAGCCCTTTAATCAACCTTCATGAACTTAGCCAAATTTTCATCCAATTCAATCCAAACTCAATTGATTTTCTTATAAATTAATTGTACCTTCAATTATCTTCTCAAATATAAATGAAATATAAATTCAAATAGCAAAACCAAATCCAAAATCAAATTAAAACCCAATTTAAACTATTTATGCCATTTTGGGAAAACCCATCTAAATCAAGCCAAAATCAATGGATTTTCCATTGAATCAATCATTCCTTCAATCATCTATCCAAATATAAATGAAACCTATAATTATCTAGTCAAACAAAAATTAACCCAAGTCAAACCCAACCTAGACCATTTGACTTGAAATATTCAAATGAACCAAAACTCATTTGAATCGAAACCAATTGCAATTGAATTTATATTTTAATCTTAAATCTAAATATAAACTCAACTAAATCAAACTTAACCCAAAATCAAGCCAACTAAATCCAATTGGTTCACTTGACCCAAAGTGGCCAATTTGACTTACATGAACCAAAATCCAATTCAATCCAAATCAAAGTAAATTATACCAATCCAAACTTCATGCCATGATTGTTGATCACCCAAGAATGATCAATTGATATAAATTAGGTCAAACCAAGTCAACCTAGTGCATATTGACCAACCCTTTAGCCTATATGAACCCAAACTAGCCAAATTGCAATCTAAGCCAATTGAAACCAATGATTCAAATCAACCCAAAATAAAGATTTAAACATGACTTGACCTTCAATTGAGCCAAACTTAGCCCAATTAGCACTCTTGACCCAAGTTGACCCAAATTGACATAAAGGGTCAAATTAGAATAAACCCAAATTAAATCTAAATTAAATCAAACCAAAGCATACAATCCTCTCAAAATAGTCATATGAACCTGACCTAACCCTTGGTTTGACTCAATTTGACCAATTGGTCAACCTAACCCAACCTAATTTGACCCAAAAATTGAGTCAAATAAACTAACCAATTAAACTCCAAATGACATGAAATTTGGTCAACTCACTTTTGACTCATTTAAATCTGCCCAAATCAAATTCAATGTCAAATGACCACTCTTCCTTGGCTATGGGTATTTCATAAGATAAAACACCCATGTAAATGGTCATTTCTCTTCCTTGGCCATTTGACACTCATCCATTAGTCCACCCGTGCTCCAAGAACACTATCCAACTTGACCCAAGAGGTGGTTAGCCATGATTATGGGAAGTGAAATCACCTCCCTCCCCATTGGAACACATGGCATGAAGGACCTCCACCCTTTCCTAGGACACCTCCTGTCCTTCATACAGCCACCTCCCATGCTCAGCCAACCAAATTAAGCCAAAGGAGAATCTCAACCACCCAAGCCAAGGACACCAACTTGGAGCCAAAAATCACCATGAATGAAGTGATTTCCAGCCATTGCAAGGAGACTGAAAGTAGTGAGACAAAAACTCTTCCTCACACACTCATTTTACTCTCCTAGAGCTCAAACCAACCAAAGAACCATTCCTCTCTATTTTGAGCAAAAGACATCAAAATTAAGTGGATTCTAGTGAGGAAGTAATGACCATTGGTGGATACATTATTCCAAAGAGAAGAAAAAGCCCAAACCCATTCCAAAGCTTCTTCTTGCACTTAGGAGTGCACTTGGATCATCACTGCCACTGGAAATCATCTCCAGTGAGGTAATTTTGAAGAACCATAGAAAGTCTTAGGTTCTTTTATTTATGATAGTTTTTGATATATTTTAGGAATTTCCTTTAAATTACCCTTACATTTTTTTGACATCATCCCCATGCATTTGGAGTGATTTTTGATGAAGATCGCTACAAAATTAAGCCTAAAATTAAGGTTTTTGTTCAATTTTTCCACAAGAATCACAAAAATCATGCCTAGAATAATGTTTTGTTTGCCTCTTTTATCAGATCACCCTCCAGTCATCCAATATCCCATTTAGAGAAGTTGATAGCTCAGATCGTGCAGATCATGTGGCTTTGATCAGCGGATCACGCGGCTTTGATCACATGGATCATGGTATCAGACCGTCCGATCCAAATCGACGATTTTGATCCATGCATCCTTGTCTACATTCCCGCTCATCTGCTGATGCAATACCATGCTAGCTAGTTATGCAGTGCCACGTGGTGCCGCGCAGGTGCTGACTGGGTTAAGTAAGAAATTAGGGATTTTCTTATTTTTAAAAATAAATTAAAAACACCTGATAATTTAAAAATTTATAGAAAATAAAATATTTAACTAGAAATAACAAATAAAAGTTTTTTGTATTTGTCATTCCCAGGGGAATCCAATGAATCCAAACGCGCTAAATTTCACTGAATATTTTGAGCTTATTTTAAGTTTTAGGTAAAATTACATTTCATTAATTAAACTAAAAAGACACATCAGATTGATTAGAAATATTCAGAGACTAAGAATCAGCTTAAAATCTACCTACCATAAAAATTTCAAGTCAAAAAGATTTCTAGATTGGGAGATATTGCATTCTAAATTTTAAATAGATAAAATAATTTAATGGACTTTATAAAAATCATGGAAAATCATTTAAATTAGCTGAAAAGTTAGAAAATTATAACAAATCATAGAAAAATCATGAAAATGCAAGTAAATATTTGTTTTGAAGGTATTTTTGAGGAGATTCAATTAAAATTGATCCCGATTAATTTTGAACTATAATTAAGTCTTAATTTGGGTTTAATTGTAAATTTAGTCAGCTTAATTACTCTCTAATTACCTAAGCAATTTATGCCAAACTTTTTGAGGTTGATTAATGGGATGACCTCCACCTCCCATAATTTTCTTGGAATTTATTACTTGGTTAATTAGAGAAATTGGTTGTCTTAACCTTAACTACTTTCCTAATAAATCAAAAAATTAATTAATATTCTAAATAGTAAGAAAATCATTAATTAAGCTTGCTAATCATTGTGAAATAGTAAATGGGCATGAGGAAATGAGATTCAGACCTCTTTCCCAATCTTTTCCCTAAGTCCATTTCACTTGAATGGAAATTAATTAATTGGGATTCATTGATGGTTTAATTCATTAATTTAATTGGTTAATTAATCAATTTGAAACTATAATCACATGGAATATTAATTAATCAATTCATGGGTCGATCTTTAGGTGTTCAATATATTAAATACATTTAATGAAATTATGGTTAACCCACATGTGTGGGAAAACTATGAAAGTACTTAATTAAGTTTCTTAACTTTATTAATCACTAATTGTGAGCCAATTGCATTAGGCCTCTTTCATTTCTTAGTTCATTGCTTTAACTTCCAATGTATGTACATATCATGTTGGCTCGTAATTACTTGGTTAATTAAATTAAGGCAACATGGTAAGGGTCAATTAATGGATTTAATGAATAGTATAACCTAATTAACCCATAAAATCAACTTAATTATTTTTCATTAAACCAAATTAATTCACAAACATGGGAATATGTTAGGATCAGCAAACTTTACCTCATTTCTTCAAACTAAATTAAATATAAAATTGAAAATGATAATTAAAAGCATTTTCTTTGAAATGCTTTTATTTGATTTGATTGTCCTTAGAAATTAATTTAATTGAATGAAATCACATGTTTATGCCTATTCATTCATTTTGTAATCATGTTAAATTTGTATGTCATTTGAAATCATACATTCATCTTTTCAAAATTAATTAAATCAAATGGTTTTACATTATGTCAAGCTTGCATGTGTTGATTTAATTTATAATAAGTGTGGCAATTATCATTATTAAATCCAAACATATTTTCCAAAGCTTATAAATGAATGGTCACATATGCTATGAATGCTAGTTATAAATACATAGGAGATGTATGTGATTATAGCTTAAATGTGAAGTGAATCTTCTTTCCTTTATTCATGTATTAATTTATCTAAGTGAGAATGTTAATGAGTATATAGTCTAGACATCCTAAGACTACGAGGTTTTAGTTAGCCCCAAGGTGGTCATTTGATTTACTTCGATTTAATAATGGCATGTACTCCATTTGATTTCATTCTTATGTATTTCAATACTAGAATTTGGGTGAGACTTTAATTCATATACATAAATAATTCAATAAAATTAAATATCTTTTTTTTGCATGATTTTCATTCTCCAAATTATGAATACATGTGTATGTATCTATGAAAAGTGATATATAGTCTAGATATCCTAGGAATACGAGGCTTTAGCTAGCCATAAGTTGGTCATTTGATTACCTCACTTTCCTGGTTTAACAAAGGCACATACTTGCTTATATCTTTTATACATACATGTGTGCATTTAATTAAAGAATGGTAATCCTTCTTTTTTATTAAAAATACATGCATTTGCAATTGTTCAAGTGATTGAATTAATTAATCATGTGATTTGGAGCTCTCTTTCTTATGTTCATGCATATAAATTTACATATGGTTTGAATGTAATGGTATATAGTCCGACATCAAGGAACATGCTTTAGCTAGCCCAAAGAAGTCATTTTATTACCCTTCCTCGGTTAACAATGACATATACTTGTTTAAATCACTATGTATTTTTGCAAAAGAATTTAGATAGAGCCTTAAATTAATATGATAAAATAAATGAATTAGATGGAAAATAAAAAGCTTCAAATGTACATACTCACATCCATCATTCAAGTGTGCTAAAATATATTGTATGTGTAGGTATACTTAGGACTTAATCATATGCATGTTACATGTGATGGAAAGGAATGATTTAGCATGTGCCATGTGATAGTATTTCAATTAGATTAATCTTAAGAAGCTTTTCACATTGAATAGAATTATTAAAGATAGCCTAAACTTAGGATTAATGTAAAATGTGTAATAAGTCATTCACTAAAAAGAACTAAATCAAATTAACATGCTTAAGAAAGTGGTTTAAGGTAGGGATGAAAGAGGGCAACCTATTTTTTTTTTCTTTACAACACTTAGTTGCTATGTGTAGGTCATATGAAACAAAAGAAAACATAAATTAAAACTTGCAAATCAATTATTGAATCTTTCTGCACTTAGAAAATCTTAACTTTAAAGCCTAGTTAGGGCATACCACACAAGCCTTAATACACATGCAATAGAATAAGTCACCACTTCTAGACTTATGTTAGGACGGTGCATGGTGTGATGTATGTTTTATTTTGTGATGTATTGTGTTAGATTGGATGTTAGGGTGTTTGTTTTTTAGATTGGATGGTAGGTCATGATTAGCCTAATCATATTTTCTACTAGAGATTATGTTTAAGGGATGCTTAAAAATAAATATAAATGCTCTCTTTGTAGGTTGCTTAAGCCCCTAAGCATAATCCAAGTTAGAACAGTGGGCTTATCGATGTGCATGGTGCTAAGTCCAAATTATAAATATAATTGTAGGTTGTATGTGTGTTTAGCTAACACTTGTCTTGTAGGTGTAGTTAGATTTACTTTTTCTATTTTTAATCTAATTTTGCTTTAGGAATTAGGAATAGTGCTATGGGAGGATAAGGATGAGCATTGGTTAGAAGGCTTTGTCTTGGGAGGCCATGTGATAACTTTAAGTGGAGCAAATCAAATTAAACGAGGAGGAAGATACATGATGACATGAAGACTCTCATAACATTTATCATTTATAAATTGCAAATTATTCTTTTATGTACTTGGTTGTATAAGGGTAGAGCTCGGCAACCCATTGTTCTTTTTATAAATTACAAATTATACATGAATTTATATTTTATTTGATTGAATTATTTTAACATATTAATTTAAAACTTTATTCAAATTCTTATACAAAATAAAAAACATAAGAATGAAATTAAATAGGCATGTGTTATTGTTAAACCAGGGAAGTGAGGTTATCAAATGACCTCCTTTGAGCTAGTTCAAGCTTCAGATTCCCAAGGATGTCCGTGACATATACCCATTTTGACCAAACAAATGTAAATTTGTATACATGAACATAGGGAAGTAAGCTCCAAATCATATGGCTAATTAATTCAACCACTTAGTCAATTATAAATGAATGGAATTTTAATGTAAAATGGGATTTTAATTCACTAATCACATATACATACACATGTGCAAAGACATAGGCAAGTATGTGCCATTGTTAAACCAGGAAGTGAGGTAATCAAATGACCTCCTTGGGGCTAACTAAAGCCTTGTATTCCGGGATGTCCACTATATACTTGTTTTGGACACACATGGATGTATACATAAATGAGGGAAAGAAAACCATGCAAATATTATATATATTTTTTTATTGAACCATTATATATGAATTAAAGCTCTATCCAAATTCTAATGTTCAAATACATAAGAATGAAATCAAATGGGTACATTATGTTAAACGGAAGTGAGGTAATCAAATGACCTCCTTGGGGCTAAAGCCTCGTGTTCTAGATGTCCACTATATACCCATTACCATTCAATCTTATATAAATCAACACATGAATAGAGGAAAGAGAACACAACATTCATATACTTAAGCTATAAGCACATGCATTTCTTATGTATTTATAACTAGCATCATAACACATATTATTATTCATTTATAAGCTTTTGAAAAATACATTTGGATTTAATAGTGATAATAGCCATTCATATATTAAATTAAATCAACACATGCAAGCTTACATAAAGGAAATCCATTTTATTTTACTTGATTTTGAAAAGATGGATGCATGAATTCAAATGACATACCAAATTTAACATGATTTGGAAGAAAACAATCAAATATAAGCATGTGATTTATTCAACCAAACTAGTTCTTAAGGACTATTAAATCAAATAAGATTATTTAAAGCAAACCAAAGCTTTTTATTAATTAAGTTTTGATTTGATTTGATTTAAAGTGGAGAAGAGAAATCATCACTTGTTATTTTAAACCCATTCCCACATTTTTTGATTTGATTTAATTTAAGGAAATATAGTTAAGTTGATTTTATGGGTTAATTAAACCTTAATTAGATGAATTAATTACCCTTACTTATGTCACTTAAAGTAATTAATTAAATAATTATGAGCCAACATGATATGCATGGAAAATAAATTTGCAATGATCCCATGAAATAAAAGAGGCTAATGCAATTGGCTCATGATTAATAGTTAATTAGATTAAGGGACTTAATTAATTACTCTTATGGTTTTCCCACACATGTGGACTAACCATAAATTTATTAAACTCCTTTAGCTTATTAAACACCAAAAGATCTACCCCATGATTTAATTAATTAAAGTCTAATGTGATTATGACTTTAATTTGACTAATTAATTTAATTAATTAGTTAAATTATAATTAATTTCATTTTAAGAAAGGGTGAAATGAATTTAGGGAAAGGGGTCCCAACCCTATTCCTTAGTTCACTTACTATTGAATAGTGATTAATAAACTTAACTAATGAATTTATTACTAGTCATGGGATTAATTAATCATTAATTAACTTAAAAGAGTATTTAAGGTTTAATTAGTCAATTTTCTATTAAGTAAATAAATCAAGAAAATCATGGAGGCGTGGTCATCCCATTAAATTAACCCACAAAATTTGGGATTAATTTCAAATAATTAGAGTAATTTAATTAATTTTATAAATAAACCTTAATTACTATTTAAAATTAATTATGATTATTTTAATTATCCTCTCAAATACCTTTAAAATGAGTATTTATTTGCATGTTTTTTATTTCTAAGATTATTTTATTTTTACAAGATTTAGCCATTAAAAATGATTAATTAAGCCTAATTAAAGACTAATCCTATCGGTGCCATGTGGTGCACTGAGATGGCCTGCTATCCACATGGCATCGCACGATTGGCTACTTAAAATATATTTAACTCTGCACCTATGTGGCAGCGACGGACGCGCTTTCTCGTCCATCATCCAATCTAAGATTGGACTGCAATGATTAATCTCATAGCTTAATTGGATTAAATCTGATTGATCTAGTGGAGTTAATCATGACTGTCCATTCGAACAAATGGTGTATGGTCAACATCACAGTGAGGGAGAATGGAGTGTTCACCATTGCTCACTTGATATGCTTACCCGAAGCTTGATCAACTCCAAAAGAATCCCACACCTTCATGACATCAATCAGAGGAGATCCAATGGTCAAGATCACATGAGATGCAAGTTTTCTTCAAAACACTCCAACCCATTTTTGCTTAAGGATCAATTTTAGAAGCATACCTCACTAGACCTCAAGATTGGTGGCTCAAATGATTAAGAAAGCTTCATCTAGTGGAGATAAAATCTTATTGACCAACAATTGGATCAATTCCTAGATGTTCGCTCAGAAGGCCATGAACCTACAATTTTGAGCTCGGCTTTGATCGAAGTCCCACCTCTAGTGTTAGAGGAGCTTGGGAGATGATTCTTTCTTACTCGATGAGGTTAGAGAAGGTGTGTACAAAGTTAATTTGAGTTTAATGGAGAAATGGAGAAGTTAAACTAGAAATGGGAGTGTCCTATTTTGAGATGGACAAGAATAACATTTTTTGATCGAGAATGAGCTTGAGCTAGTAATAGCTCTAGCTCATCTTGGGTAGGTGGCTAGAAATGATTTTGTGTGTGTTTGAGTTGAAATGGGGTGTATACCCCTTCCTCATCATATGGTGGGATCGAAGCTTTTAGTGGGAGAATCTCAATTTGTCATGGCGTGGAGAGGTGAGTTGGCTTAACTTGGTTGGTTGAAGGAGATGGTGCCAAAGAGGAATTATGGGTATCCTATGTGTTTCAAATGCTGGAGGGTGAGGTGATTTCACCTCCCATGGGTCATGGCTAACCCAATCAGTTATCACAACCTAGTTGTGGACCATTAGGAGAGTACCAAGTGGCCAAAGAATGGAAATGATGACTTACAAGGGTGATTTATCTCATGTGATGCCCTTGACCCAAGGGTAGAATGATCATATGACATTAGATTTTATTTAGCACAGACTTAAAATGAGCTAAAAGTGGGTTAGCCCAAATTTAAAGTCAATTGGAGCTAATTTGGTTAGGTTTGGACCAATTTGACTCATTTAGGTCAAATTGATTAGTTAAAGTTGACCATCAAATTGGGTCAAACCAAGGATTAGTCAAGTTCGTATGATCATTTGGAATGTTTTGGTTCAATTGGTTTGGTTTACTTGGCTAAGATTTTATTTTGGCTCATCCAATTCATTTTAAAACTAAGTTGACCAATTACTAAATTGGCCAAATTGGCATGGGTGTTGATTTGGGCTTAAATTAAATTGAAGATGATTGTAGGCTTTGGTTTTAATTAATTTGGATTTAGATTTGATTTAGCCAAATTGACCCTTTACAATTTGAGCTATCAATTGATTCAATTGGGTCCAACCATGGCTTTGGTCAAGTTCAATAATCAATTTGGAATGAATTTTAGCTTTAGGTTTAGGTTTTAGTTTATTTTAGCTTTAGGTTTAGGTTTTAGTTATTTTAGTTTAGTTTATTTTAGTTTAGGTTTAAGTTTATTTTATTTTTTACTTTAGGTTTTATTTCTTATTTATTTTTAGGTTTTATTTTCGTGCACATTTTTTTGGTTTGCTTATTTTATTTTATTTTATGTTTATTTTATTTTTATTTTAGTTTAGTTTTATTTTATTTGCTTTATTTTTAGTTTAGTTTAGGTTTTATTATTTTATTTTAATTTAGTTTTTTTTATTTTTTAATTATTTTCTCTTTTAGTTTGCTTCTTTGGCTTAGTTTTATTTCATTTTATACATTTTATTTTACAATTATTTATTTTATTTATTTTGTTTATTTTATTTTTGATTTTTTTCAGGATGTTCATGGCTAGGGTTTTAGGTCATGATTGGGTTTGGTTAGTGAGGATAGATTTTAGGGAATTTGCTTTTGGTTCAGGGCTTTGGTAGGTTAATGGGGGCTCAATTTAGGGAACACGGCTTTGGCCTTCTGGTTTGGCCAGTGGGCCTAGGGTCAATTTAGAGTTTTAGGTCAGATTTGGGGTCTGATGGCTCAGTTTTGGGCTCAGGAGATCATAGTTAATCAGGTTCACTCACAAAGCTCAGTGGTGAGCTCATTATTTTGGATTTGGTTTTAGGGCTCATGGCTCAGATTTGAGGTTGTCACTTGATTTAGGGTTTGCCTTGGTTTAGATCGTGCTTAGTGGCCTAGGGTTATTTTAATTAGTTTATATTTATATTTTTGTTTATTTTATCTTATTTAAGATTTTATTATTGAGGGTAAGTTTAGGATTCCTATCCAATGAACCATGGTTGTGGTTAAGTAAGTTGGCTATATGGTTTGCTGTTAATGTTAAGGTACAAAAGTTTAATGATTTGTGGTGTGGTTAGTGTTTGATTCAGGTTTGTTTATTAGGTTTATGGTTTGGAGATTGGGTAGGGCCTGGGGTTTGGGTTTGGGCTCAAGGTGGGGTTTGGAGTTTATGGTTTTGGTTGATTTAGGGTTTTGTTCAATTGATGTTGGCTCAGTGGTCTCAGTTTTGATTGGTTAGGGTTGGATTTTAGGGAATAGGGTCATGTAGGATTTGGCAAGAGCTAGGGCCTGGCTTAGGATTTGTATTTAGTTTAGATTTTACTAGTTTTATTTTATGTAATATTTATTTTATTTTCATTTTATTACAGTTTTTATTTTATTTAGGTTTTCTATTAGATTATTTTATTTTAATTTAGTTTGTTTATTTATTTTATTTTAGTTTATTTTTATTACTATCTTATAATCATTATTTGGCTCATTTAAATTTTAGGTTTTATTTTATTTTATTTATTTTATTTTATTTAGGTTTAAGTTTTTTTTTTTTTTACAATATTTAGTTTCATTTTTTGGTTTGGATTTTAGGCTTTCAGTGGCTTTGAGTTTTGTGGTTTGGGTTTAGGATCAGGGTCAGATCAGGTTTAGGTTCAGGGTCAGGTTTAGGCTAGTTAGTTATGATTTGTGGCTCAGTTTGTGTTTAGATCACTGCCAGGATTTAGTTTGTATTTGGGCTCATGTTTTTAAATTGCAAAGCCTGGTTTTAAGCTTCATTTAGTTTATCTTTAATTATTTTAACTAATTATTCCATTTTTTTTATTTAGGTTTATTTTATTTTGTGGATCTAGCCCATGGTTTTGTGGGCTTTTATGGATTCTTCCAGTTTGGCCTTTGGAGTGGCTCAAAGATTTTTGCTCATATTTAGGCTCAAAGGGCTATCAGACCTAGTTTAGGGTTAGTGGGCTTAGTTTGAAGGATCTGAGGATTAAGTTTAATATCTGTGGTCTGGGCCTAGGTTTGATTCAGGATGGGCTGATTTTACCATTTGGGAAGATGGTTTAGAACATTTCTTTGTGGGTGGTTTAGTGTCAGATTTATGGCTCCATGGTCATAGTGGTTAGCCTTAGTGGCTCACATAGTTTAGGTCCAAAACAGATCAGATCGCTCAGACTAGGATTTTGATTTAGGGCCTGTGATTTTTGGGGCTCAGTATTTTGAAAAAGTCAGGGTTTAGCTCAGATTTGGTTTAAGGTTCAGTGGAAAATTTGGTCATCAACATCAGCCAGATTTAGGGCCTAATTTAGATTAAGGCCTATTTAGATCTAGCATAAAAAAGAAGGTTTGGGTTTTATCTTTATTTGATTTTATTTTGTTTATTTTATTTTTATCTTTAAGTTTAGTTTTATTTTATTTAGTTTTTTTAGTTTATTTTATTTTAATTTAGAAATATTATCTTTATCTTAGTATTTTATTAGTCCACCTTATCTTATTTTTGGTTCTTGCTAGGTTCAGCTCATTTCTTTATTTATATTTATTTTATCTATTTATTTTACTTTCATTTGTGAACCCATTTAGTAGGTCAGCCTTTATTTTGTGGTATGTTTATATTAAAGGTCTTTGGGGCTCATGGTCGGAGTTACCAACCAGTAGTTTCAGTATGGCCAGGGCTCATGATTTAGGGCTCAGTGGCTCAGGTCCGCCAAAGTGGTAATCAGGTGGCCTAGGGCTCAGTGTAGGCCTAGGGCTCATGATCTTCCTAGGGCTCAGGGTTTCAAGAAGGTCTTCTGGTTTTCTTGTAGGGCTCAGAGCCCAGGATTAGGGCCTAGGGTCATAGTTGAGTCAGTGGTATGGCCTGGTCAGTGTTAGTTTGGCCTATTTTGGTTGGCTCAGGGTTTGTATTTTGGTTTTGGGTTTTGCTTAGGGTTTTTAGGTTTAGGGTTTAGGGTTTAGTTTTGGGTTTTAGGGTTTAGGGTTTAGTTAGTCTGTTTTTATTTAGGGTTTCGGTTTTGTAGTTATTTTTTTAACATAAAATAAATTCATATTCAATATTTCTTCTTTTGATTTCATCAACCAAGTAACACACCATGTTTTCTACATAATTGACATAGATAAAAAAATGAGCACACAAAGAGCAAATCAAAAACATAGATAACTAGAACTGCTTTATCTAAAGACATTGTTCCATAACTTATAGGCTTTATTTTAAGGTTTATTTTTTCTGTTTAGGGTTTCTGCTTTATCTATTTTTGTTTATTTAATTAATTAATTATTTATTTATTTTTATTAATTTTTTTTTATTTCATTTTATTTTTTATTTTATTTTCCTTTAGGTGGTTGCTTAAGATTTTAGTTTTATTTCATTTTATTAATTTTATTTTGAGATTATTTAGGTTTAAGTTTTAGATTTTGGGTTTCAAAGTAGGTTAGTTTAGGGTTTATGGTTTAGGGTTTAGGGTTTAGGGATTAGGTTTAGGTTTTAGGTTTTGGGTTTTAGGGTTTCAGTTTTGTTTTTTTTTTGAGGAAAGTTAGAATTTTATTATAATAAAAGGAAAAGATGCAATGTCCTTAAAAGTAAAGCTCTAAAATTTACTATGCTCACAAGAAACCCAAAGAGCAAAACCCCATTTAACATTAAAGAAAAGAAAACAAAAGAGCAAATACAACAGTTAAAAGTATAAGAGAAAAGACATAAGACTAAAACAACCTAAAATAGAAAAGGATGAGTCCAGAATTGATGATTCCTTGAGAAAGCAAAATAAACAAGATCCTCCACTCAACACTTAGGTTGGTTTGAGTAATAATGACCATTCTCTATAAAGTTCCAACTGTGAAATTTACAAAACAAGACAAAGGCAAAAGTCATAGATAAAAGGATGGATAAATATGGAAAAGGAGAGATAGAAAGAGAAGGCTCGTGCTATTATCAGGCAACAATTCATATGAGCATCCAAACTTCATAAAAAAGGGTTACAATCATATGTAATGCTACCAACTAGAGAAAATAGGTGAGTAACATCAAATCCATCATAGTTAGCATACCTGATACAAGCAAACATCCAAGGTCAGTAGTTCATAGAGTTCTAGATCTTGCGCCATTAAATAAAGAGCAACCGGCCAACAACTAGCTTGCAGCCAAACCACCAAACAAAAATTACAATAGACTAATCACAATAACCTAGAGGGAGGCTAAAACCAAGTCAGAACACCAACAAGGCCATTATGCAAATACCCATCCAAGCTCCAAACTATGGAAAACCGTAACCATTAGCAAGCACTAGTCCCATGCCAAGTAACAAAGAAATAGCCAACAAAACCAAGATAGAGCCTCAAGCCAAAGTCTTAACAAGTAGCCATCACCAAGCCTAACCATGGTGAGCAACCACAATGACTAAATAGCTCAAAATTGAGCCATCAATCAAGGAAACATAAGTCGCAGATTACAATAACTGTAAGACAAACAACCACACAAAAAGACAAAGGCAACCCCAACCAATAGAAACCAAAAATTGAATCCAAAAGGATCAACAAAGGTTACCAACAAAACAAAAGGCTCTAGCAATTGGCCAAATAAGGAAAAGACCAATAAGGAAATAATCAACCAACCAAGATTCCAAAGATAACTACAAGTCCTCCAACCAACCAAACAACTAACTAAAATAGCCATAAGGGAACCACCAGAGAACAACCCATCATAAGTAACCAACAATGGAAGCATCCAAGACAATGAAAACTAGAAAACCAACAAAACTTCACCTGAGAGGTCCAAAAGAAGCACAACCACCATAGAAAGGCAATAACAATAGCTAGTCAAGACCAGCCAAGAAACCAAACTCCCCAACAACAAAGACTAACTGAATAGGAAGCATAATTACAACATAAAATGTGTTGCAAATAATGCACCCAATGAAGGATAATCCCAAGAGAATAACCCAACACAAAACCAAGGCAAAAGAAGAATCTAGTAACAAACAATAAGGAACAGGTAGGCAACCTCCAAAAAAGTAGCCAGGAAATTCCCTAAAAGATGGCCTAGAAAGGCAACAACCAACAATAGTTCCCATTAGGAAGGCCATCAACCATCATGAAAACTAGTAACATCTCCATCTTTCCAATAAACTCATCTAAGAAAATAGCTCATCTTATCCACTGCAAAGATGACCACCAGCAAGCAAGAGGTCAAAACCATAACTCTTAGCAAAAATGTGAAACTAAGTTTATGTTTAGGGTTTAGGGTTTTGAGGTTTGAGGTTTAGGGTTTAGGTTTAAATTTAGGGTTTAGGGTTTAGGGTTTAAATGGTTTAGGGTTTAGGTTTAGGGTTTTTAGGTTTAATTAGATTGGTTTAGGTTTAAATTAATAGGTTTAGGTTTTAGGTTTTTATTTTTTAGGTTTATTATTTAGGGTTTAGGTTTTTTATTTTGGTTTAGGTTTTATTTTTATTTTATTTTTAAGTATTTGATTTAGGGTTTATTTTTTATTTATTTAGTTTAGTTTATTTATTATTTTAGGTTTATTTTATTTTTTATTTTTTAGGTTTAGTTTAGGTTTATGTTTTTTTTAGTTTAGTTTTTTTTTTATTTTATTTTAGTTTAGGTTTATTTAATTTTAGGTTTATTTTATTTTATTTTATTTAGGTTTTTTTAGTTTAGTTTATTTAGGTTTAGGTTTGGTTTGTTTATTTTTTAGTTTAGTTTATTTTAGTTGGTTTGTTTATTTTATTTTGTTTATTTTTTTATGTTTAGGTTATTTTAGTCTTGGGTTTAGTTTTTTTTTAGGTTTATGTTTTTTATTAACTTTTATTTTATTTTAGGTTTAGTTTATTTTATTTTATATGGGTTTATTTTATTTAGGTTTTTTATTTTTTAGGTTTATTTTTTTTAGTTTAGTTTATTACGTATTGCTTTTATTTTAGTTTAGTTATAATTTTTATTTTATTTTATTTTTATGCTTAAGTTAAAGTATAGGTTTAGTTTAGGTTTTTTTATTTTATGTTATTTACGTTTAGGTTTTTTTTATTTTAATTTTAGGTTTTATTTTGTTTAGATTTATGTTTAGGTTTTAGGTTTTTAGGTTTTTAGGGTTTTGGGTTTAGGGTTTAAGGTTTAGGGTTTGCAATTTTGAATTGTAGGTTTTAGGATTAAGGGTTTATTGTTTAGGATTTAGGGTTTAGGGTTTATGTTTAGGGTTTTTTTTTATTTTTATATTTATATATTTATTTTTTAAATTATTATAAAAAATAAACTAGTAGGTTTATGTTAATTAAATTATTTTTTATTTATTTTAGTTTATTTCAATTTTAAATTTGTTTAGGTTTACTTTTATTTTTATTTAGTTTAGTTTATTTATTTTAGGTTTATTTATTTTAGTCTTGGTTTTTATTTTAGCTTATTTTTTAGGTTTAGGTTTTTTTTAGGTTAATCTTTTAGGTTTAGTTTTATTTATTTTATTTTACTTTAGTTCATATTTTTATTTTATTTTCTTTTCAAGTTTAGGCTTAGGTTTAGGTTTAGGTTTAGGTTTTAGTTTAGTTATTTATTTATTTATTTATTTATTTATTTTATTTTATTTTGGTTTGGGATTATTTATTTATTTTATTTTTAAGTTTTATTTAGTTTAGGTTTAGGTTTTTAACATTTTAGGATTTAGGATTTAAGGCTTATGATTAGGTTAGGGTTTTGGGTTTAGTGTTTTATGGTTTAGGGTTTAGGGTTTATGGTTTCAGCTTTAGGTTTAGGGTTCAAGTTTTAGTTTAGGGTTTAGGGTTTTTGGTTTTTTTCTTAACTGAGAATAAATTTAGATTCAACAGTTCTTCTTATCTATTTCATCAACCAAGTAACACACTAAGTTTTCTAGGACACAAGTGACAACATAGATAAAAAATGAGCACACATAGCATCAAAAAATAGATTAAAACTTTCTCTCTTATAAAGACATAGTTAGAAGTAGTAGATTGATCGATGGTTTTAGTTTCTCTAGTTCCAATGAACCACCCCTCTGGGATCCATCATATTCTTGATATCTCCCTCCCACCACCATGATTTATAACCTCCAGTGGCTCTTAGGTTTTAGGTTTTAGGGTTTAGGGTTTATTTAGGGTTCTGGGTTTAGGGTTTAGGGTTTAGGTTTGTAGGTTTTAGGGTTTAGGATTTAGGGTTTAGGGTTTAGGGTTTAGTTTACTTAGGCTTAGTTTAGGGTTTATGGTTTAGGGTTAGTTAGGGTTTGGTTTAGGTTTATTTAGTGTTTAGGGTTTAGGATTATAAGTTTTAGTGTTTAGTGTTTAGGGTTTAGGTTTTAGGGTTGTAGGGTTTAGGGTGTTGTAAAGGGGTTTAGAGTTTAGGCTTAGTTTAGGATTTAGGGTTTAGGGTTTATTTAGGTTAAGGTTTTTGGTTTATTTAGGTTTAGTTTAGGTTTTAGGTTTAGTTTAGGTTATTTTTTATTTAGTTTAAGTTTAGTTTAGGTTTAGGTTTTATTTTCTAGTTTATTTTATTTATTTTTTAGATTTAGTTTTGTTAGGTTCTATTATTCAGGTTTAAGTTTAGGTTTAAGTTTAGGTTTTATTTATTTTATTTAGTTTAGTTTTTTTTAGTTTAGGTTTAGGTTTAGGTTTTTAGGTTTTGGTTTAGGTTTAAGTTTAGGGTTAGGTTTAGGTTTTATTTTTTTTAGTTTATTTTATGTTTATTTTTATTTTTTTTAGTTTTTTAGGTTTAAGTTTGGTTTATTTATTTAGGTTTTAGTTTAGGTTTAGGTTTAGGTTTAGGTTTAGGTTTTTATTTTATTTTATTCTTTTAGGTTTAGGTTTTAGTGTAGTTTTTTTTTAGTTTTGGTTTTATTTTATTAGGTTTGGTTTATTTGATATATTTATTTTAGTTTAGGTTTATGTTTAGGTTTTAAGTTTAGGTTTAGGTTTATTTAGGTTTAAGTTTAGGTTTAGGTTTAGGTTTAGGTTTAATTTTTAGGTTTATGTTTAGGTTTAGGTTTATTTTTCATTTATTTATTTTTTTGTTTTTATTTAATTTAGGTTTAGGTTTTAGGATTATTTTCAGGTTTAGGTTTAGTTTTAGGTTTAGGTATATTTAGTCTTGTTTAGGTTTTTCAGGTTTAGGTATTTTAAGTTTAGGTTTTTTAGTTTTTAGTTTTTTAGTTTTTTAGTTTAATTTAGGTTCAGGTTTAGGTTTATTTTATGTGTAGGTTTTTAGGTTTAGGTTTAGGTTTAGATTTAGGTTTTGGGTTTAGGTTTATTTAGTTTAGGTTTAGGTTTTCTTTTATTTATATATTTATTTTAGTTTCATTTATTTTTTTTAGTTTATTTATTTATGTTTAGGTTTAAGTTTAGGTTTTGGTTTTTTTTATTTTTATTTATTTTGTTTAGTTTATGTTTTGGTTTATGTTTAAGTTTTTTTAGCTTTTATGTTTAGGTTTAGGTTTAGGTTTTGGTTTTTATTTTTATTTTAGGTTTATTTATTTAGTTTATTTAGGTTTATTTACATTTATTTTTTAGTTTATTTATTTAGGTTTATTTAGGTTTAGATTTAGGTTTTGGTTTTAGTTTATTTATGTTTAGGGTTTTAGTTTTCTTAGTTTTAGGTTTAGGTTTAGGTTTTTTAATTTAATTTTAGGTTTTAGTTTGGGGTTTAATGTTTACAATTTATAGTTTAGGGTTTATTTAGGGTTTAGGGTTTAGATCTTTTTAAGGTTTAGGATTTAGGGTTTAGGATTGTAGGTTTAGGGTTTAGAGTTTAGGGTTAATTTTAGGGTTTAGGGTTTATGGTTTAGGGTTTAGGATTTAGTGTTTAGGGTTTAGGGTTTAGGGTTTAGGTTTTTTTTTATGAAAAAATTAAGTAAATCTGTAGGTTTAGGTTTATTTAGTTTATTTTATCTTTTTATTTAGGTTTATTTTTTATTTTTATTTTGTTTAGTTTATTTATTATAGTTTAAGTTTTTTTAGCTAATTTTTTTTAGGTTTAGGTTTAGGTTTATGTTTATTTTTTAGTTTTATTTTTATTTTATTTTTATTTTTAGGTTTTATTTTTTTTATTTTTAAGTTTAGGTTTAGGTTTTCATTTTATTTTATTAGGTTTAGGTTTTAGTTTTTTTATTTTAGGTTTATTTTTAGGTTTTATTCTTTATTTTAGGTTTAAGTTTATTTTTTAGTAAAATTAATTTTATTTAGTTTAGGTTTATGTTTAGGTTTAGTTTATTTTAGGTTTGGTTTAGGTTTTAGTTATTTTAGTTTAGGTTTAGGTTTATTTTTTTTTTTATTTTTTTAGGTTTAAGTTTTGTTTTTAGCTTAGGTTTAGGTTTATTTTTTTTTATTTTAGATTTATTTTAGGTTTATTATTTAGGTTTAGGTTTTATTTAGTTTTATTTTATTTATATTTTAGGTTATTTATTTTATTTTATGTTTAAGTTTCATTTTATTTATGTTTATTATTTTTAGGTTTGTTTTTAATTTTTTAATTTAGTTTAGGTTTTTCTTTATTTTAGTTTTTATTTTTTATTTTATTTTATTTTTAGGTTAAGGTTTAGGTTTAGGTTCAGGTTTAAGTTTAGGTTTTAGTTTTTATTTTTTTTATTTTTTTCTTTTATTTAGGTTTAGAATTTATTTATTTATTTTATGTTTAGGTTTTATTTAGTTTAGGTTTAGGTTTTAGGTTTTAGGGTTTAAGGTTTATTGTTTAGGGTTTAGGATTTAGGTTTAGGGTTTAGGGTTTAAGGTTTAAAGTTGTAGGTTTTAGGGTTTAGCATTTAAGGTTTATGATTTAGGGTTAAGGGTTAGGGGTTTAGATTTGTAGGTTTAATATTTAAGGTTAATTTTAGGGTTTAGTGTTTATGGTTTATGGTTTAGCTTTTTAGGTTTCTAGGGTTTAGGATTTAGGGTTTTAAGGTTTAGGGTTTAGGGTTTAGGGTTTAAGGTTTATTTATTTTAGTTTTGTTTATTTTAGTTTAGGTTTATGTTGATTTTATTTTGTTTATTTTAGGTTTAGGTTTTTTTTTAGTTTAGGGTTTAGGTTTTATTTTTTATTTATTTTCAGGCATTATTTCTAAGTTTATTTTTTAGGTTTAAGTTTTTATTTATTTTATTTTAGGTTTATTTTAGGTTTAAATAAACAATAAATAAACAAAATAAAGAACTAAAATAAACATAAACAAAACCTACACTAAATAAATTTAAACCCTAAATTTAAACTTTTTTTAAATAAATAAACATAAATTTAAACCTAAATAAATAACTAAACTAATTAAATGAACATAAATATAAACCTAAACCTACTAAACTAAATAAAATAAAACCTAAATAAACAAATAAATAAAACTAAACTAAGTTAAATAAAACTAAATAAACTTAAAAATAAAAAAACTACTTAAACCTAAACCTAAACAAAATTAACCAAATAAATAAACATACATAAATCTAAATAAAATAAAACTAATAAAATAAAATAAACTAAAAGTCAATAAATGAACTTTATAAACAATTAAACTAAATAATCACCTACTAACTACTAAAAAAAATACAAAAAAAAAATTAAATACCTAAACTAAACCTAAACCTAAAATAAAAAATAAATAAAATCTAAATACCTAAACCTAAACTAGATAAAATAAACCTACTAAATAAACTAAACTAAATAAACAAAATATAAATATAATAAATATCCTACCTAAAGTAAACCTCAATTAAAATAAAAAATACATAAACTAAACTAAAATCACAAACCAAACTAAATAAAAATTTTTTAAATAAACTAAACAAACTATAGTAAATAAAACCTAAATATTATACTAAAAAATAAAACTAAAAATAAACAAAACTTAAACTAAAAGAATTAAAGATAAACTACTAAAATAAAGAAACCTACCTAAACCTAAACCTAAACTATACTTAAACCTGCTTAATCCATAAAAATAAAACCTAGGAATTAAATCCTATATCCCAAATCACAAACCTAAACTAGTAAAACCTGGTTTATAAATTTACACTTTTATTTTTATACTGTTTAACTAAACCCTAAACTAATCTTGGACCAAGTTTAGTTTATGTTTAGTTGGTTTAGGGTTTAATATTTAATGTTTGGGTGTAGGGTTTAGGTTAATGCTTTTTAGTTAAGTTTAGGTTAGGGTTTTGTAGGCTTTTTTGGTTTAGGTTAGGGTTTAGGTTTATGTTAGCTTTAGGGTTGTAGGTTTAGGTTTGGGTTTGGGTTTTGGTTTAGGGTTTAGGGTTTTTTAGGTTTGGTTTTAAAAAAAAATTAGTAAACTAATAGGTTTAGGTTTTTTAGTTTAATTTTTTTATCTATGTTTATTTTCTTATTTATTTTTATTTATACACTTTAGGTTTATTTGTTTTAGTTTTGGTTTTTTATTTTAGTTTATTTTTTAGGTTTATGTTTATGTTTAGGATTAGGTTTAGGTTTTAGGGTTTCGAGTAGGTTTAGGGTTTGATTTAGGGTTGTAAGTTTAGGGTTTGGTTTAGGGTTTTAGGGTTTGGTTTTAGGGCTTAGGGTTTTGTTTAAGCGGTTAGGGTTTAGAGTTAGTTTTTTCTTCTTTTATTTAGGGTTTATGGTTTAGGGTTTTGGGTTAGTTTATGATTTATGTTTCTTAGTTTAGGGTTTATTAGGGTTTATGGTTTAGGGTTGTACGTTTAGGATTTAGGTTTAAGGTTTTTTTTTGTCTTAAAATTAAGTAAAACTTTGCTGGTCTGATGTCCGGATGTGAAAAGTGGAGGGTTGCAAATGGAAGTCGACAGCCAGCATAAAACTTATAGAAATAATCATGACATGAATCCTTTAAATCTTTGTGTTAATGCTAGGCGTGGAAGCGACGTTTGTATGAAATATCTGATGAAAAAATGCAAGAGAATACATGGCCGGGTGAAGTGTTAAATAAGAAATGGTTCCCACATTATGGTGATGCGGGCAAAGAAGTTAGTCCATGAACTAGAATTAGGTTAGGATCTTGGAATAGGTACTAGGTAAATTAATGAAATTAATAGATATTATGGTTCATAGAAAGATAAATATTTTATGTGTTCAAGAAACTAAATGGGTTGGGAAGGCCATTGAGATTGATATCTTAGGTTTTAAACTTTGGTATTTAAGTAGAAGTCAAACTAGAAATGGAGTAGGTGTGATTATAGATAAAAGTTTGAAAGATAATGAAATAAATATTAATAGATGTGGAGATAGAATTATAGCTTTAAAGATTATTGTTGATACTAAGATTATCAATGTTATAATTATTTATGCTCCTCAAGTAGGTATGGATGTAAGTTCAAAAGAAAAATATTGGAATGAATTAGAGGGATTAATACAAAAGATACCTCTTGAAGAAAATGTATTTATTGGAGGAGATTTTAGTGAACATGTTGGTAGAGTGGTAGGAGCATTTACAATTATTCTTGGTGGTTATGGATTAGGAGTGACTAATGAAGAAGGTGGGACTATATTAGATTTTGCTTTAGCTTATGATTTTGTAGTTGCTAATACTTTATTTAAGAAAAAAGAAGAACATACTATTACTTATAAAAATGAATCTAGTAAAACACAGATAGACTATTTTATGATAAGAAAAAGTGATCGTTTAGATTGTAATGATTGTAAAGTCATTCCAAGCGATAGTTTAAGTACCCAACATCGATTATTAGTTTAGATTTTAAGATGAAAGATTGTAAGAGGAAAAATAAATCTAATTATTGTCCTAGGATTAGATGCGGACACTTAAAGAACACAAATAAAAATATTTTTAAGTACAATCTACAAGAGCTTAATATTGAGATGTTCATAAGGAAGCTAATGTTATGTGCAAAAGAGTTGCAAGAAAAATTAAGCAAGTTGCAAAAAATGTGCTTGGATTATCAAAAGGAAAAAACTTCTTTAATAAAAATAGTTGGTGGTGGAGTCAGAGTGTGCAAGAAAAGATAAGAAATAAGAAGCATTGTTATAAAACTTGGTTTAGATGGAAAGACTTGGAGAATTAGGAAATATTTAAAGTGGCCTATAGAGATTCTAAGAAAGAAATATATGATGCAAAAAATTTAGCTTTTATTGATTTATACAATAGATTTGATACTAAAGAAGGTGAAAGATGTATGTATAAGTTAGCCAACCAAATAGATAGTAGAAGTAAAGACTTACTTTAAGTGAGGTGTATTAAGGATGAAAATAATAAAGTGCTTTTCTTAGAAAAAGATATTGAAAATAGGTGGATGAGGTATTTTGATAAACTTTTCAATGAAGGATCTGAAAGTACAATTGATTTTAGCAACTTTAATACCTAAAAAAAAGAATTTTATTTTTTTTATTATATTAGTAAATCTAAAGTTAGAGAAACTTTAAAGAAAATGAAATATGGAAAAGCAGCCGGACATGATGATATTCCAGTAGAAGTGTGAAAATGTTTAGGAGATCAAGGAATTTATCGGCTTACATATTTTTTTAATGTTATTTTAAAGACTAAAAAGATGCCAGCTGAGTGGAAAAATTATTTGTTGGTTCTTATATTTAAGAATTAAGGTGATGCACAAGAGTGCTAATTATAGAGGAATTAAGTTAATGTCATACATGAAAATTATGGGAGAGAAATTGAGCATAGGTTACAATATGATACAAAAGTTTCTCTGGTTTGGTTTCATGCTAGGAAGATCTAATATGGATGCTATACATTTGTTAAGAGGTTGATGGAGAAGTATAGAGAAGTAAGGAGGATCTACATATGATATTTATTGATTTATAGAAAGCTAATGATAAAGTTCCAAGAGATGTTCTTTGGAGAGTTCTAGAACAAAAAGGAGTTAATTTTGGTTATATTCAAGTAATTAAGGATATGTATACTAGAGCTATTACTTGTTTCCAAACACAAGGAGGATTGACAAAATATTTTCCTATTTCAGTGGGATTATATCAAGGATCAACTTTAAGCCCATATCTTTTTTGCTTTAGTTTTGGATGTTCTTACTAGGCATTTATAGGAAGATATACCTTGGTGTATTCTTTTTGGTCGTGACATTCTTCTTATTGATAATACTAGACAGGGAGTCCAAGAGAAACTTGAATTATGGAGGTCAACATTAGAGTCTGAAGGTTATCATTTAAGTAGATCTAAAATTGAATATATGGAGTGTAATTTTAGTTGTAGAAGCTCTAGTGGTAGTGTTGTGACATTAGGTGAACAAGTCATTCATTAATAAGAGTGAGCGATTCAGATATTGAGGTTTTATTATTCAAAATGATGGTGAAATTGATGGAGATGTTATTAGTAGAATTCAAGTTGGATGGTTGAAGTGGAGGAATGCATCTGGCCTATTATGTGATAGAAAAGTTCCACTTAAACTTAAGAGAAAATTTTATAAGATGGTGGTAAGACCTGCAATGACTTAGGGTGCAAAATACTGGCCAATAAAAGAGAAGCACAAGACTAAGTTAAGTGTTACAGAGATGAGGATGCTCCGGTGGTCTTAGAGATAAAATATGAAATGAGTATGTTTAGGAAAAAGTTGGAGTAGCTCTAGTGGTAGATAAGAATAGAGAGAGTCGCCTTAGATGGTTTGGCCACATAAAGCATCGACCGTCTGATGACCCAGTTAGGAGAGTAGATGCATTAGATTTTCCTTATGTTAAGAAAGGTAGAGGTAGACCTAAAAAGACTTGATTAAGATGAATAAAAAATGACCTAAGTATACCTGAATTAAATGAGAATTTGACACATAATAGGACACAATGGAGACGAAGGATTCTTGTAGCCGACCCCATTTAGTGGGATAAATGCTTATTGTTGTTGTTGTTGTTGTTGTGGTCTTAAAATTAAGTAAACTTGTATGTTTACATTTATTTAGTATATTTACCTTATTTTTCTTTATTTTAGTTCACTTTATTTTATTTTTATTTAGGTTTATTTTTTTATTTTAATTTAGTTTAGTTTATTTATTTTAGCTTTATTTATTTTTTTTGGATTTTTTATTTTAGTTTATTTTTTAGGTTTAGGTTTAAGTTGCAATTTATTTTTTAATTGAGATTTATTTTTATTTTTATTTTTAGTTTTAGGTTTTATTTTATTATTTTTAGGTCTAGGTTTAGGTTTTTATTTTATTTCTTTATGTTTAAGTTTTAGGTTTGTATGTTAATTTTATTTTTATGTTTTATTTTGTTTAGGTTTAGGTTTATATTTAGTTTATTTTATTTTATTTAGTTTAGGTTTAATTTATTTTAGGTTTAGGTTTAGGTTTTATTTATTTTAGTTTAGTTTATTTTATTTTAGGTTTATGTTTATTTTATTTTTTTATTTCATTTTATTTTAGGTTTAGTTTTTTTAGTTATCGGTTTATTTTCATTTTATTTTTTGGTTTATTTTTCAATTTAGGTTTTATTTAGTTTTATTTTATATTATTTAAGTTTATTTTATTTTATTTTATGTTTAGTTTTATTTTATTTAGGTTTTATTAGGATCTTTTATTTTTTATTTTATTTAGGCTTTTATTTATTTTATTTTTATTTTTTTTATTTTATTTTATTTTTAGGTTTAGGTTTTTTATTTATTTTAGTTTAATTTAGGTTTTAATTTTATTTAATTTTTTATTTTATTTTGGTTTAGGTTTAGGTTTGTTTATTTATTTTATTTTTATGTTTATGTAGCTTAAGTTTAGGTTTTTAGGTTTTTAAGGTTTAGATTAGGGTTTAGGATTGGTTTAGTTTAGGGTTTAGGGTTTTGGTTTTTTAGGTCAGGGTTGTATGGTTTAGGGTTTTAGGTTTAGGGTTTATAGTTTTAGGTTTAGTTTAGGGTTTAGGTTTAGTTAGTTTTAGGGTTTAGTTTAGTTATAGGTTTAATTTCATGTTTAGGGTTTAGTTTAGGTTGTAGGTTTAGTTTTGGGTCTATTTTAGTTTAGGTCTGATTAGGGTTTAGGATTTAAGTTTAGTTTAGTTGAATTTAGGGTTTAGGGTTTATATTTAGGATTTATATTTTATAGTCTTTTAGTTTAGATGTTTAAACTTTGGTGCAGGGTTTATATTATTTGATAAGTTTTAGGTTTAGTATTTAAACTTTAGTTTAGGGTTTTAGTTTTATTATAGTTTAGGTTTATGGTTTACTTGAGTTTAGGATTTTAATGTTTAGGTTTTAGGGTTTAAGTTTAGGATTTAAGGTTTAGTATTTAGTTTAGGTTTTAGGGTTTAGGCTTTTGGGTTTAGAGTTTAGGGTTAGGGTTAGGGTTTAGGGTTTAGGGTTTAAGGATTAGGGTTTACTGATTTAGGGTTTAGGGTTAGTTTGGGGCTTAGGGTTTAGTGTTTAAGGTTTAGGGTTAAGGGTTTTTTATGGTATAGAGTTTAGGGTTTAGGGTTTTTTTTAATTAAAGGAGATGGTAGGTTTATGTTTATTTAGTTTATTTTATATTTTTAATAAGGTTTACTTTTTAATTTTATTTAGTTTATGTTTTTTTTTAATTTATCTTTTTGGTTTATGTTTAGGTTTATGTTCATTTTTATAGTTTAGTTTTATTTTTATTTTATTTTTTAGGTTTAGGTTTTATTTTTAATTTTTAGAATTTAGTTTATGTTTTTATTTTACTTTTTTTAAGCTTAGGTTTTAAGTTTTTATTTTAGAGTTATTTTTAGGTTTTATTTTTTAGTTTAGGTTTAGCTTAATTTTTAGTTTATTTCATTTTATTTATTAAAGGTCTTGGTTTAGGTTTAGTTTATTTTGGGTTTAGGATTATGTTTTATTTATTTTAGTTTAGGTTTAGATTTATTTTATTTTACTTTAAGTTTAGGTTTTTCTTTAGTTTAGGGTTTAGGTTATATTTTTTATTTATTTTTCAGTATTATTTTTAGGTTTATTATTTAGGTTTAGGTTTTTCTTTACTTTTTATTTTATTTTAGGTTGATTTTATTTTATTTTATGTTTTGATTTTATTTTAGCTTTATTTTATTTTTTTTTTTAGTTTAGGTTATTTTTTGTTTTAATTTAGTTATTTTTATTTTATTTTAATTTTTTGGTTTAGGTTTTAGATTAGATTTTTATTTTTTTATTTTTTTATTTAAATTTTAGTTTTTTATTTATTTTATTTTTCAGTTTTATTTAGTTTAGGTTTAGGTTTTTAGGTTTTTAGGCTTTTTGGGTTTAGGGGTTAGGGTTTTGGGTCTTGGGTTTTAGGTTTAGGGTTTAGGGTCTGGGGTTTAGGGTTTAGGAATTAAGGTTGTAGGTTTAGGATTTAGGGTTTAGGTGAGTTTTAGGGGTTTAGGGTTTAGGGTTAGATTAGGTTTAGGTTTAGGGTTTAGCTTTAGTTTAGGTTTTAGGGTTTAGGTTTATGGTTTAAGGTTAGTTTAGGGTTTAAGTTTTAAGGTTTTAGGATTTATGGTTTATGGTGTCGAGTTTAGGGTTAGGGTTAGGGTTTAAGGTTTAGGGTTTAGAGTGTTTTTAAGGAAAGGTTAGAATTTTAGTACAATAAAAGAAAAGGATAGAATTTCCTTAAGAGGGGAAAAGCTCAAAGATCTACTGCTCTCAGAGCAACAAGGAACCTAAAGAGCTAAACCCCCATCTATGTACAACAGAAAAAGAAAGAGAAAAAGCAACGAATAGAAAAGCAAAAGTGGAAAAGACATATTAAGACTAGTACAATATAAGTAAAAAAAATAATCAAGAAGACGACACTCATGATCCCTTTTGGGAGGCAAGGTATCAAGATCCACATCAACTCTTGAGTTGGAGTAACGATCATTCCATCTGAAAAGTTCCAACCTATAAATGAAATTTGCAAAACACTACAAAAGCAATAGTCATAGCTAACAAGAATAAGGATAAAGAAATCTATTAGAGAGAGCTGAGAAAGAGAAGTCTCAGGCTCAATTAAGATCTTCTTAAGAGACAACAATGCATATGAGCATCAAAACTTCCTACGAAGGGTTATATTCATATGTAATGTTAGCAAATAAAATTTAAAATATGGGTAACATCAGGGCCATCATAGCCAGCATTCCTGATACAAGCCAACATCAAAAGAAAGCAGCCCAAAGGCTTCGAGAGCCTCCAATAGAAAACAAAGAAATAGCTAGCCAGCAGCTAGCCAACAACCAAACAACCAACAAAACCATAGCAGGCCAATCACAAACATCCAACCATCCAAAAGATACAATAAGGTCAGTGATAGAGCCACCACCATCAAGGAAGAATTCAAAAGGACAAGCTAATTCAGGAGCATAGCAATATCGATACAATAGCCTATAAAGACACTAAAACTAAATAAAAATAACAACCATCATTCAAATAGACATCAAAGCTCTAAGCAAGGGAGAACTAGTCATTAGTGGACACTAGACCAATCTAGGTAGAGAAAAGGATGCCTCATCATCCAATGGCGGTGATAAAAGCCACCAATAAAATCAACCATAACAAGGTCGAAGGAAAAAACCACAAAGTAGTAGTCCTCATGCCAATCAAAAGATAAAACCAACTAATAGGAATCCTCAACACAAATTAAGAGAAATAACCAAAACTATTGAAAGACCAAAGCTAATCAAATTCTAAGAGGCCAATAGGCCACTCAACAACCAACCATACATTGAGGATCCAATATCAAAAGGGAGCCAGCCAAAACAAAGGGTAAAAATAGATCCCAAAATAGGTGGAAAAAGCAACAACAAAGCAACACAAACCTCTAGAGATCATCAAAAAACCAAAAATAAAAATAGTAGTCACCCCAAACAAACAACTAAAGGAACAAAACCAAGGAAGGCCACCCAATAGCAATAAATGAGGAAGGAGAGAAAACAGGCTAGAGGCAAGTAAAGTGCCCTCCAACCCCCATAGATCAAGCAGTCACCACAAAGGAGAAAATAAAAAATTAGGAAAAACTAAAGAGCTACTACTAATACACCAATATGAGGAAGAATGTTTTAACTAGTTTATTTATTTACTTTATTTACACTTTTTAGTTTATTTAGGTTTAGGTTTTATTTTTAGTTTAAGTTTAGGTTTAGGTTTTTAGTTTTAGGTTTAGGTTTAGGTTTAGTTTTAGTTTATTTATGTTTAAGTTTATTTATTTAGTTTAGTTTAGTTTAGGCATATTTTTATTTTCGATTTAGGTTTAGGTTTTAGCTTTTTTATTTTAGGTTTAGGTTTAATTTATTTAGTTTATTTAGTTTAGGTTTAGGTTTTTCTTTTTTATTTATTTAATTTAGGTTTAGGATTAGGTTTAGGTTTTACTTTATTTTTATTTTACATTTTAGTTTTTTTTGGTATAGGTTTATTTTTATTTATTTAGTTTATTTTTAGGTTTAAGTTTTATGTTTAAGTTTAGGTTTAGGTTTAGGTGTTTTAGTTTAGATTTTTTATTTATCTTTTATTTATTTAGGTTTATTTAGTTTAGTTTAGGTTTGGGTTTTTAGGTTTAAGTTTTAGTTTAGGTTTAGGGTTTTAGGTTTTAGGTTTATTTTTATTTTATTTAGTTTAGGTTTTATTTCTATTTATTTATTTTAGGCTTAAGTTTATTTAGGTTTAGGTTTTAGGTTTATTTTCTCTTAGGTTTAACTTAAGTTTAGGTTTTGGTTTAGGTTTTTATTTAGGTTTAGGTTTTTAGGTTTTGTTTAGGTTTATTAACTTTTATTTACTTTAAGTTTGGGTTTAAGTTTAGGTTTATTTTATTTATTTTTTAGTTTATTTAGTTTAGATTTAGATTTTATTATTTAGGTTTACTTTTAGGTTTAGGTTTAAGTTTAGGTTTAGGTTTAGTTTTTAGTTTTAATTATTTAGGTTTAGGTTTAGATTTCATTTATTTTATTTAGTTTAGTTTATTTTAATTTAGGTTTAGGTTTAGGTCTAGGTTTTATGGTTTAGGTTTAGGCATAGTTTGGTATTTTTTTAGTTTATTTTAGTTTTATTTTTTTTTTATTATTTAGGTTTATTTTATTTATTTTAGTTTAGGTTTAGCTCAGGTTTTATTTTAATTTTTTAGGTTTAGGTTTTAGTTTAGTTTATTTTAGTTTAGGTTTTTATTTTATCTTATTTTATTTATTTATTTTAGTTTAGGTTTAGGTTTAGGTTTTAGGATTAGGTTTTTAGGTTCAGGTTTAGGTTTAGGTTTAAGTTTAGGTTTATTTTTGATTTATTTATTTTTTATTTTATTTATTTAGTTTAGGTTTATGTTTTAGGTTTTTTTTAAGGTTCAAGTTTAGGATTACATTTATTTAGTTTAGTTTTGGTTTAGGTTTAGGTTTTTTAGGGTTAGTTTATTTAGTTTTTAGTTTTTTAGCTTTGTTTAGGTTTTGGTTTAGGTTTATTTTAGGTTTAGGTTTAGGTTTAGGTTTAGATTTTGGTTTTAGGTTTAGGTTTATTTAGATTTATTTAGTTTAGTGTAAGTTTAGGTTTATGCTTTATTTTATTTACTTATTTATTTTAGTTTTGTTTATTTTATTTAGTTTATTTATTGAGGTTTAGGTTTATTAGGTTTAACTTTTTTTTTTATGTATTTAATTTAGTTTAGGTTTAGGTTTAAGTTTAGGTTATTTTAAGTTTTTTGGTTTAGGTTTTAATTTTTATTTTAGGTTTAGGTTTATTTAGTTTAGGTTTAGGTTAAGGTTTATTTATTTAATATAGTTAGCTTTCTTTAGGTTTATTTAGGTTTATTTTTTAGTGTATTTAAGTTTAGGTTTAAGTTTCTATTTTAGTTTATTTAGATTTAGGTTTTTAGTTTATTTAATTTTAGGTTTAAGTTTGGGTTTTTATTTTAGGATTAGGTTTTAGTTTTAGGTTTGGGGTTTAAGGTTTAAGGTTAGTTTAGGGCATAGAGTTTAGGGTTTAGGGTTTAGGGTTGTAGGTTTATGGTTTAGGGTTTAGAGTTGGTTTTAGTGTTTAGAGTTTAGTGTTTAGGGTTTAGGATTTAAGGTTTTTCTTTTAAATTAAGTAAAATGGTAGGTTTAGGTTTATTTAGTTTATTATATATTTTATTTAATTTATTTTTTATTTTTTAGGTTTAGGTCTTTTTTGAGGTATAGGTTTTAGGTTTTATTTTAAGTTTATTTTAGATTTTATATTTTACTTTAGGTTTTGGTTTATTTTTAGTATATTTTATTTTATTTAGTTTAGGTTTATGTTTTGGTTTTATTTATTTCAGTTTAGTTTATTTTAGTTTAGGTTTAGGTTTATTTTATTTTTAATTTAGGTTTAAGTTCTTTTTTTTAATTTTAGGGATTAAGTTTCATTTTTTAGTTATTTTTTAGTTTTATATTTAGGTTTATTATTTA
The DNA here is from genome assembly GCA_021442155.1 of Cymbidium sinense. Lineage (NCBI taxonomy): Eukaryota > Viridiplantae > Streptophyta > Magnoliopsida > Asparagales > Orchidaceae > Cymbidium > Cymbidium sinense. Next base: position 163,482,459 of record CM038214.1, read on the forward strand.
GATTTAGGTTTCTTTTTAGTTTTTATTTTATGTTATTTTAGGTTTATTTTATTTTTATTTAGTGTTTAGGTTTTATTTTATTTAGGTTTTTTATTTTTAGGTTTATTTTATTTTTTAGTTTAGTCTAGCTTTTTATTTAGTTTATTTTAGTTTAGTATTTATTTTTTATTTTATTTTATTTTTACCTATAGGTTTAGGTTTTTATTTTATTTTATTATTTTTATTTAGGCTTAGGTTTCTATTTATTTTGTTTATAGGTTTTATTTAATTTTGGTTTAGGTTTTTTTAGGTTTTTAGGGTTTAGGGTTTAGGGTTTGGGTTTGGGTTCAGGGTTTAGGGTTTTAAGTTTTAGGGTTTAGGGTTTTGGGTTTTGGGTTTACTGTTTTAGGGTTTAGAGTTTAGGGTTTAGGGTTTAAGGCTTAGGAGTTAGGATTTTAAAGTTTAGGGTTTAGGGTTTAAGGTTGTATGTTTAGGGCTTAGGGTTAGTTTTAGGATTTGGTGTTTATGGTTTAGGGTTTAGGCTTTATGTTTTTAAGATTTTAGGGTTTAGGGATTAGGGTTTAGTGTTTTAGGGTTTAGGGTTTTGGCTTTAAGGTTGTATGTTTAGGATTTAGGGTTAGTTTTGGGGTTTGGTGTTTAGGGTTTAGGGTTTAGGGTTTAGATTTTTTGGTTTTTCGAGTTTAAGGTTTAGGGTTTAGGGTTTAAGGTTTAGGGTTTAGGGTTTAGGTTCTATTTCTTTTAGTTTTGTTTTTTTTTACTTTAGGTTTATGTTTATTTTATTTTGTTCATTTTAGTTTTAGGCTTTTTTTTTTAAATTATGGTTTTAGTTTTTTTTTTTCATTTATTTTTAGGTTTTATTTTTAAGTTTATTTTTTTAGGTTTATTTTTTAGGTTTAGGTTTTTATTAAATTTTTATTTTATTTTATTTTAGGTTTATTTTATGTTTAGTTTTTATTTTATCTAGGTTTTTTATTTTTAGGTTTGTTTTATTTTTTAGTTTAGTTTAGGTTTTTATTTATTTTATTTTAGTTTAGTTTTTAATTTTTATTTTATTATATTTTTAGTTTTAGGTTTATGTTATGTTTAGGTTTAGGTTTAGGTTTTAGTTTAGGTTTTAGTTTAGGTTTATATTTTTTTATTTTATTTTATTTAGGTGTAGGTTTTATTTATTTTTTACTTTAAGGTTTATTTAGTTTAGGTTTAGGTTTTAAAATTTTAGAATTTATTTTCTCTTTTTAATTTTATTTAGGTGTACTTTTATTTATTTATTTTATTTTTAGGTTTTATTAAGTTAAGGTTTAGGTTTTAAGGTTTTTAGGGTTTACGATTTAGGATTTATGGTTTAAGGTTTCGGGTTTAAGGTTTAGGGTTTAGGGTTTTAAAGTTTAGGGTTTAGGTTGTAGGTTTTATTTATTTTAGTTTAGTTTTGTTTAGGTTTTAGGTTTTAGGTTTAGGGTTTGAGTTTTAGGTTTAGGGTTTAGGTTTAGGGTTTAGGTTAGGTTTAGATTTAGGTTTAGCTTAGGTTTAGGAGTTTAGGTTTTAGTTTTGATTTGATTTAGTTTTGTTTAAACTTTAGTTTGATATTTGTAGTTTAAATTTAGGTTATATAGTTTAGGGTTTAGGTTTAAACTTTAAGTTTATTTTTAGGTTTTGTTTAGGGTTTAAGGTTAGTTTAGGGTTTAAGGTTTAAGGTTTTAGGGTTTAGGGTTTAAAGTGTCGGGTTTTGGGTTAGGGTTAGGGTTTAAGGTTTAGGGTTTAGAGTTTTTCTAAGGAAAGGTTAGAATTTTATTACAATAAAAGAAAAGGATACAATGTCCTTAAGAGGGGAAAAGCTCAAAGATCTCACTGAGCTACAAGGAACCTAAAGAGCTAAACCCCCATCTATGTACAATGGAAAAACAAAGAGAAAAAAACAGATAGAAAAGCAAAAGAGGAAAAGACATATTAAGACTAGTACAATATAAGTAAAAAAATAATCAAAAGACCAGCGACTCATGATCCCTTTTGGGAGGCAAGATAGCAAGATCCACATCAACGACTCTTGAGTTGGTAGTAGATCATTCCATCTAAAAGTTCCAACTTATAAATGAAATCTACAAAACACTACAAAAGCAATAGTCATGGCTAACAAGAATAAGGATAAAGAAATCTATTAGAGAGAAAGAGAAGATTCAGCTCAATTAAGATCTTCTTAAGAGACAACAATGCATATGAGCATCAAAACTTCCTAAGAAGGGTTATATTCATATGCAATGCTAGCAACCAAAATTGAAGATATGGGTAACATCAGGGCCATCATAGCCAGCATTCCTGATACAAGCCAAAATCGAAAGAAAGCAGCCCAAAGGGATCGAGAACCTCCATTAGCAAATAAAGAAATAGCAAGCCAAGCGATAACAACCAAACCACTAACAAAACCATAGCAGACCAATCGCAAACTGCCAACCATCCAGAAGATACAACAAGGTCAGTGATAGAGCCACCACCATCAAGGAAGAATTCAAAAGGACAAGTCAATTCAGGAGCATAGCAACATCTAATACAATAGCCTAGAAAGACACTAAAACAAAATAAAAAATAAAACTAAATATACTAAACTAAATAAACCTAAAATAAACTAAAACCTAAATAAAATAAACCTAAAATTAAACACGAAACCTAAACCTAATCTAAACTAAACCTAAACTAAATAAACCTAAACTAACCTAAACTAAAATAAACAAAAACTAAACTTAAACTAACTAATCCTAAAATAAAACCTAAAACCTAAAGAATAATAAAATAAAACCTAGCTTAAACCTAAAACTAAAACAAAACCTAAACCTAAAATTAAAATTAAAATAAAACTCAACTAAAAATAAAACAAAACCTAAACAAAAATAAAAAATAAAATAAACCTAAACTAAAAAACTTAAAAAAAATAAAACCTAAACCTAAACCTAAAATAAAAGATAAAACTTAAAAATAAAATAAAATAAAACTCAACTAAAATTTAATCTAAACATAAACCTAAACCTAAATAAATCTAAAATAAAAACCTAAACTAAAATAAATATAAAACTAAATAAAATAAAATAAGCCTAAATCAAAATATAAATAAATAAACTAAATGAAGGATAAACTAAATAAACCTAAACCTGGGTTTACTTAATTAAAAATAACTAAATCAAAATCCTCTAAACTAAACCCTAAAAAGCTAACCCCTAAACCACCCTAAACCCTAAACCCACCTAAACTCTAAACCCTAAACCCTAAACCCTAGACCTTAAACCATAACCCTAAGCCTAAAACCAAAACCCTAACAGTATAAACCCTAAAACCCTAAACCCTAATCCCTAAGCCCTAAATCTTAAACCCTAAATGCTAAACCCTAAACCTAACAACCTAAACCCTAAACCATAAACCCACAACCCCAAACTTTAAACTAAACTAAAAGTATCTAAATAAATTAAAACTAACCCTAAAACCTAATAAAATTAAACCTAAACCTAAACCCAAAATAGGCAAAACCTTGATGGCATGAACATTATCATCAAGCTCGATCTAGATTTGGCGTGGAGGCGAGGAAAGGTAGGGGTGATGGTTGGTGATGGTTATCATAGTGGTGGTGGGGGATTTGGAGGTGTTGGCGGATATGGAGGTGGTGGTCGGAGCAGTGATGGTTATGGAGGTAGGAGGAGTGATGGAGGTTTTAGCCATGGTGGTGGCGGAGGGAGAGATTGTAGATATGATGGAGGATCCCATTACTCGAGAGGGTGGTTTTGATGGGAACTAGAGAAACTAAAGAATGTCCGGTAATCCAATCTGTTGCTTATGGAACTGTCTTTATAGTAGAGACAATTGTAGTTTTCTAGGGCTATTGATTTGCTCTATGCATGCTTATTTTTTATCTATGTTATCGCTAATGCCATTGAGAACTTGGTGTGTTAGTTGATTGATGAAATAAAAACTAAGAAATATTATAACTGAATTTTTTCTCTATTAAAAAAACCAAAAGAACAAAAACCCAAACTAAAAATAAACCTAAAACCTAAAACTTAAACCCTAGACCCTAAACCCTAAAAATAATAAAATAAATAAATAAACCCTAAACCAAAATGTTAAACCTTTAATCTAAACCCTAAACCTACAACCCTAAAACCTAAACCCTAAACTCTAAACCCTAAACCCTAAACCTAAACCCTAAACCCTAATAAAAATAAAACACTAAACTAAACTAACTCAACTAAACTAATAAATAATAAACTAATAAACTAATAATAATAAAACAAACTAATTATAAATAAAACTAATAAACTAACTAAACTAAACTAACTAAATAAATACTAAAAACTAATAAATTAATAATAACAAAAACTAAACTAATAAAACAAACTAATAACTAAATTATAAATAAAAAAAAAATAAACTAATTAAAAAAAAAACTAAAAACTAATAAAAAGACTAAAATAAACCAAAACTATTAACTAAACTAAAACTAACTAAATTAAATCTAATAACTAGAACTAATAATAACTAACAAATAAACCTACCTAAACATAACCTTTAAAAATAAATAATAATAAACTCAACTATAACTAAACTAATAATAACTAAATTAACTAAAAAAAATAATAACTAATAAACTAACCAATAAACTAACTAACTAAAATAAATAACTAATTAAAAAACTAAATTAATAACTAAACTTAATTAATAAACTAATAAACTAACTAAATAATAATAATTAAAATTAACAATAAAATTAAAGAAATTAATAAACTAAAACTAAAAAACTAATAATAAGTAACACTAAATTAATAAAATAATAATAAATTAAGCTAAATAAAATTAATAACTAAACTAATAATAATAATAATAATAATAAAAACTAATAATAAACTAAATAGTAAATAAAATTAAATATACTAAATCTAATTAATAAACAAAAAGAAACTACTAGTAATAATAAAGTAATAAAACTAACTAAACTAATAAATAATAATAATAATAAATAAAATAAACTAAAACTAATAATACTTAAAAAACTAAATAATAATAAAACCTAATAACATAAAAACTAAAACCTAAAATAAATAAATAAACTAGACTAAACCTAAAAAATAAAATCTAAAATTAAACTAAATAAAAATAAATAAAATAAAATAAACTAAATACTAAACTAAATAATAAACTAAACTAAATAAACTAAACTAAAATAAACCTAAAATAAACTTAAACCTAAACTAAACCCAAAACTAAACTAAACTAAACCTAAACTAAAAAATAAATTAACAAAACTAAATAAATCTAAACTAAATAAAATAAACCTAAACCTAAACTTAAACCTAAAAAACATAAACATAAACCTAAACCTAATTATAAAAAAATAAATAAACTAAATGAAAAAAACCTAAACCTAAACTAATGAAAATAAATAAACCTAAAATAAAAATAAATTAAATAAATTAAGCTAAAATAAAACCTAAACTAAACTAACAAAAAACCTGAACATAAAACTAAAAATAAACCTAAGCCTAAACCTAAAACCAAATAAATAAAATAAACTAAATAAACTAAAAAAAATAAATAAATAAAATAAACTAAATAAACCTAAACTAAACTAAATAACCTAAACTAAAAACTAAACTAAAATAAAGTAAATAAAACTAAACCTAAATAAACCAAACATAAATAAAAATAAACTAAAATAAATAAATAAACTAAAATAAATAAAATAAACAAACTAAAAGAAACCAAAACCTACACCTAAACTAAAACTAAGTAAACCTAAACCTAAACCTAAACTTAAAATAAACTAAACTTAACCTAAATAGAACTAAATAAAACCTAATCCCAAAATAAAATGTCTAAACTAAATAAATAAATTAAATAAATAAAATAAAATAAACCTAAACTAAACTTAAACTAAATAAACCTAACCATAAACCCAAAATAAAATAAAACTAAATAAACTAAACTAAATAAAACCTAAACCTAAACCTAAATTAAATAAATAAACTTAAACCTAAACTAAATAAATAAACCTAAACCTAAAATTAAATAAACAAAATAAAGAACTAAAATAAACCTAAACTAAACCAACACTAAATAAATCTAAACCTAAACCCTAAACCCAAAATAAAATAAAACTAAATAAACTAAACTAAATAAAACCTAAACTTAAAACTAAATAAATAAATAAAAAATAAATAAATAAACATAAACCAAATAAATAACTAAACTAAATAAATGAACATAAATATAAACTTAAAACTAAATTAAATAAAATAAAACCTAAATAAAATAAATAAAACCTAAAAAGCAAAAAAACTAAACTAGATAAAACTAAAACTAAATAAACCTAAAATAAAAAACTAAACTAAACAAAATAAATAAACCTAAACCTAAACTAAAATAAACCAAAAAATTAACATAAATAAACCTAAATAAATAAATAAAACTAATAAATTAAAATAAAAACTAAAATTCAAATAAATGAACCAAACCTAAAATAAAACCTAAACTAAATAAACCTAAATAAACCTAAATCTAAACCTAAATCAAACCTAAACCTAAATAAACTAAACTATAAAAAAATAAACCTAAACCAAAATAAAAATAAACCTAAACTAAACCTCTAAACCTAAAATAAAACTAAAGAAAATAAACTAAATAAAACCTAAACCAAAACCTAGATAAAAATAAAACCTAAACTAAATAAACTAAACTAAATAAAAAAATATAAATAAAAATAAATAAAACCACATGCCTAAATAAAACCTAAACCCCAAGCCTAAACTAAACTAAATAAACCTAAACTTAGACTAAATAAACTAAAACTAAATAAAATAAATTATCCATTCTAAAATTACTATAAATATATAAAATAAATAAAACCTAAACCTAAAGTAAACCTCAACCTAAAAATAAACCTAAATAAACATAAACTAGTAAAATAAAAAAACTAAACTAAAATAAAATAAACATAAACCTAAACTAAACCTAAACTAAAATACTATGTATAAATAATAAAATAAACCTAAATAAACCTGTGCCTAAACTAAACTAAAATAAAAACCTAAAAAAATAACAAACTAACAAGATTAAAAAAGATAAACTACTAAATAAACCTAAACCTAAACTCCTAAACTGCATAAACTTCAAGCAATCTGGTAACCTCAGTGATCCTAAATCCTGGGCCCTACTCTCACACCTTTCTGAGCCCACACCACCCTGACCCTTAACTAACCACCATCCCACCTACCACAAAACCCTAACCCCCACCCTTTAATCCTACCCTACTACCACTCCCCACCCCCTACCCACCCTACCACAAACCACAAACCTAACCCAAAACTCCAAAAAACCTTCCCAAAGACAGCCAATACCAGCCTAAACACTAAAACCTAAACTAACCTTAGACCCTAAGCTAACCCTAGGTTTATGTTTAAGGTTAGGGGTTTAGGGTTTAATATTTAATGTTTGGTTGTAGGGTTTAGGGTTTTAGGGTTAATGTTTTTAGGGTTTAAGTTTACGGTTAGGGTATAGGGTGTAATTATTTTTAGGGTTTAGGATTTAGGGTTTAGGGTTTAGGGTGTCATCTTTAGGGTTGTAGATTTAGGTTTTAGGGTTTGGGGTTTAGGGTTTAGGATTTAAGGTTTAAGGTTTTTTTGTTAAATTTAATAAACTGATAGGTTTAGGTTTATTTAGTTTATTTTTTTATCTATGTTTATTTTTTATTTAGTTTTATTTATATACTTTAGGTTTATTTATTTTAGTTTAGGTTTTAATTTTAGTTTATTTTTAGGTTTATGTTTATGTTTAGGATTAGGTTTAGGTTTTAGGGTTTCGAGTAGGTTTAGGGTTTGCAATTTAGGGTTGTAAGTTTTAGGGTTTCAGGTTTAGGGTTTAGGGTTTTAGGGCTTAGGGTTTTAGGTTAAGGGTTAAGGATTTAGAGTTAGTTTTTTTTCTTTTATTTAGGGTTTTGGGTTAGTTTAGGATTTATGTTTATTAGTGTAGGGTTTATTAAGGTTTATGGTTTAGGGTTGTAGGTTTAGGATTTAGGTTTAAGGTTTTTTTTTCTTAAAATTAAGTAAAACTTTGCGTCCGATGTCCGGATGTGAAAAGTGGAGGGTTGCAAAAGGTAGTCGACAACCAGCATAAAACTTATAGAAATAATCATGACATGGATCCTTAAATCTTTATGTTAATGCTAGGGGCATCCCAAAGCGCCTTGTATGGCTTGAATACTGAGAAAAATGTGCAAGCCACTACATGACTCCGGAAAGTTTTAAATAAGAAAGGGTTCCACATTATGGATGGATGCGGGCAAAAGTTAGTCCATGAAACTAGAATTAGGTTAGGATCTTGGAATATAGTTACTCTTATAGGTAAATTAATTAAATTAATAGATATTATGGTTCATAGAAAGATAAATATTTTATGTGTTCAAGATACTAAATGGGTTGGAGAGAGGCCCGAGATTGATATTTTAGGTTTTAAACTTTGGTATTTAGGTAGAAGTCAAACTAGAAATGGAGTAGGTGTGATTATAGATAAAAGTTTGAAAGATAATGAAATAAATATTAATAAATGTGGAGATAAAATTATAGCTTTAAAGATTATTATTGATACTAAGATTATCAATGTTATAAGTGTTTATGCTCCTCAAGTAAGTATAGATGTAAGCTCAAAAGAAAAATTTTGGAATGAATTAGAGGGATTAATACAAAAGATACCTCTTGAAGAAAAGTATTTATTGGAGATTTAAGTGGACATTTTGGTAGAGTGGTAGGAGCATTTAAAATTATTCTTGGTGGTTATGGATTTGGGTGACTAATGAAGAAGGTGGGACTATATTAGATTTTGCTTTAGCTTATTGATTTTGTAGTTGCTAATACTTTATTTAAGAAAAAGAAGAACATACTATTACTTATAAAAGTGGATCTAGTAAAACAGATTGATTATTTTATGATAAGAGAAAAGTGATCGTTTAGATTGTAATGATTGTAAAGTCATTCCAAGCAATAGTTTAAGTACCCAACATCGATTATTAGTTTTAGATTTTAAGATGAAAGATTGTAAGAGGAAAAATAAATCTAATTATTGTCCTAGGATTAGATGGGGACACTTAAAGAACACAAACAAAAAAATATTTTAAGTGCAATCTACTAGAGCTTAATATTTGGGATGTTCATAAGGAAGCTAATGTTATGTGTGAAAAGTATCAAGAAAATTAAGCAAGTTGCTAAAAATGTGCTTGGATTATCAAAAGGAAAAACTTCTTTAATAAAAAATAGTTGGTGGTGGAGTCAAAGTGTGCAAGAAAAGGTAAGAAATAAGAAGCATTGTTATAAAACTTGGTTTAGATGTAAAACTTGGAGAATTGGGAAATATAAAATATAGAGATTCTAAGAAAGCAAAATATGATGCAAAAAAATTAACTTTTAATAATCTATATAATAGATTGGATGCCAAAGAAGGTGAAAGATGTATAAGTTAGACATGCAAATAGACAGGAGAAGTAAAGATCTAATTAAAGTGAGGTATATTAAGGATGAAAATAATAAAGTGCTTTTCTTAGAAAGAGATATTGAAAATAGGTGGATGAGGTATTTTGATAAACTTTTCAATGAAGGATCGAAAGTACAATTGATTTTAGCAACTTTAATACCCAAAGAGAATTTTATTTTCGTATTAGTAAGTCTAAAGTTAGAGAAACTTTAAAGAAAATGAAATATGGAAAAGAAGAAGGACATGTTGATATTCCAATAGAAGTGTGGAAATGTTTAGGAGATTAAGGAATTTCTTGGCTTGCAAATTTTTTTAATGCTATTTTAAAGACTAAAATGATGTCAGATGAGTGGAGATAGTTTGTTGGTTCTTATATTTAAGAATAAAGGTGATGCACAAGAGTGCAAATTATAGAGGAATTAAGTTAATGTTTCATACATTAAAATTATGGGAGAGAGTAATTGAGCATAGGTTACGATACATACAAAGTTTCACAATTAGTTTGGTTTCATGCTAGGAAGATCTAATATGGATGATATACATTTGTTAAGAGGTTGATGGAGAAGTATAGAGAAGTAAGGAGGATCTACATATGATATTTATTGATTTAGAGAAAGCTTATGATAAAGTTTCAAGAGATGTTCTTTGGAGAGTTCTAGAACAAAAAGCAGTTAATATTGGTTATATTCAAGTAACTAAGGATATGTATACTAGAGCTATTACATGTGTCCAAACACAAGGAGGATTGACAAAATATTTTCCTATTTCTATGGGACTATATCAGGATCAACTTTAAGCCCTTATCTTTTTTACTTTAGTTATGGATGTTCTTACTAGGCATTTATAGGAAGATGTACCTTGGTGTATGCTTTTTGCTGGTGATATTCTTCTTATTGATAATACTAGAGAGGGAATCCAAGAGAAACTTGAATTTTGGAGGTCAACATTAGAGTCTAAAGGTTGTCATTTAAGTAGATCTAAAACCAAATATATGGAGTGTAATTTTAGTTGTAGAACCTCTAGTGGTAGTGTTGTGACATTAGGTGAACAAGTCATTCATTAATAAGAGTGAGTGATTCAGATATTTAGGTTCTATTGTTCAAAATGATGGTGAAATTGATGGAGATGTTATTAGTAGAATTCAAGTTGGATGGTTGAAGTGGAGGAATGCATCTAGCCTATTGTGTGATAGAAAAGTTTCACTTAAACTTAAGAGAAAATTTTATAAGATGGTGGTAAGACACTGAATGACTTAGGGTGCAAAATGTTGGCCAATAAAAGAAGCACAAGGCTAAGTTAAGTGTTACAGAGATGAGGATGCTCAGGTGGATGAGTGGATTTACTCTTAGAGATAAAATGTGAAATGAGTATGTTCAGGAAAAAGTTGGAGTAGCTCTCAGTGGATAAGAATAGAGAGTTAGATGGTTTATCCACATAAAGCATCGATGACCAGTTAGGAGTAGATGCATTAGATTTTCCTTATGTTAAGAAAGGTAGGTAGACCTAAAAGACTTGATTAAGATACATAAAAAAATGACCTAAGTATACTTGAATTAAATGAGAATTTGACACATAATAGGACACATGGAGCGAAGGATTCTTATGTGACCCCATTTAGTGGGATAAATGCTTATTGTTGTTGTTGTTGTTGTTGTTGTGGTCTTAAAATTAAGTACCCTTGTATGTTTACATTTATTTAGTATATTTGCCATATTTTTATTTATTTTAGTTTACTTTATTTTATTTTTATTTAGGTTTATTTTTTATTTTAATTTAGTTTAGTTTATTTATTTTAGGTTTATTTATTTTTTTAGGTTTATTTTAGTTTATTTTTTAGGTTTAGGTTTAAGTTTCAATTTATTTTTTAGTTGAGATTTATTTTTATTTTTATTTTTAGTTTTAGGTTTTATTTTTTTTATTTTTAGGTTTAGGTTTAGGTTTTATTTTATTTCTTTATGTTTAAGTTTTTGGTTTGTATTTTAATTTTATTTTTTATGTTTTATTTTTTAGTTTAGGCTTAGGTTTATATTTAGTTTATTTTATTTTATTTAGTTTAGGTTTAATTTATTTTAGGTTTAGGTTTAGGTTTTATTTATTTTAGTTTAGTTTATTCTATTTTAGGTTTAGGTTTATTTTATTTTGATTATTTCATTTTTATTTTAAGTTTAGGTTTTTTTTTTAGTTCTGATTTAGGTTTTATTTTTTATTTATTTTAGGTTTATTTTTAGTTTAGGTTTTATTTAGTTTTATTTTATATTATTTAAGTTTATTTTATTTTATTTTACATTTAGTTTTTATTTTATTTAGGTTTTTTATTCTAAGGACCATTTTATTTATTTTTTGTTTTATTTATACTTTTATTTATTTTATTTTTTTATTTTATTTTATTTTTAGGTTTAGGTTTTTTATTTATTTCAATTTAATTTAGGTTTTAATTTTATTTTATTTTTTTATTTTATTTTGGTTTAGGTTTAGGTTTGTTTATTTATTTTTATTTTTAGGTTTATGTAGTTTAGGTTTAGGTTTTTAGGTTTTTAAGGTTTATGGATTAGGATTTAGGGTTTATGGTTTAGGTTTAGAGTTTAGGGTTTAGGGTTTAGGGTTTAGGGTTTAGGGTTGTATGTTTTAGGGTTTAGGGTTTAGGGTTTATGGTTTAGGGTTTAGGGTTTAGGGTTTAATGTTTAGGGTTCAAAGTTTTAGTGTTTAGGGTTTAGGTTATAAGGTTTAGGGTTTTATGTTTTAAGGTTTAGGGTTTAGGGTTGTAGTTTAGGTTTTAGGGTTAGGAGTAGGGTTTCTTATTAGGTGTTTGATTTTAGGGTTTATAGTTTTACTTGAGTTTAGGATTTTAATGTTTAGGGTTTTAGGTTAAGTTTAGGATTTAAGTTAGTTTAGTATTTATATATAGGTTTTAGGGTTTAGGTTTTTTTGGGTTTAGGGTTTAGGGTTTAGGGTTATGGTTAAGGTTTAGGGTTTAGGGTTTAAGGATTAGGATTATGATTTAGGGTTTAGGGTTAGTTTGGGGCTTAGAGTTTAGTGTTTATTGTTTATGGTTAAGGGTTTTTTATGGTGAAGAGTTTAGGGTTTAGGGGTTTTTTTTAATTAGAGGAGATGGTAGGTTTAGGTTTATTTAGTTTATTTAGTTTATTTTATATTTTTTTAAGGTTTATTTTTTAATTTTATTTAGTTTATGTTTTAAATTTATTTTTTTAAGTTAATGTTTAGGTTTCATTTTTCTAGTTTAGTTATATTTTATTTTATTTTTTAGGTTTTTGGTTTTTTTTAGAATTTGGTTTATGTTTTTATTTTACTTTTTCAAAGTTTGGATTTTAAGTTTTTATTTTAGGTTTATTTTAGGTTTTATTTTTTAGTTTAGGTTTAGGTTAATTTTTAGTTTATTTCATTTTATTTAGTAAAGGTTTTGGTTTAGGTTTAGTTTATTTTGGATTTAGGATTATGTTTTATTTATTTTAGTTTAGTTTATTTTAGTTTAGGTTTAGATTTATTTTATTTTATTTTAGGTTTAGGTTTTTTCTTTGTTTAGGGTTTAGGTTATATTTTTTATTTATTTTTTTATTATTTTTTAGGTTTATTATTTAGGTTTAGGTTTTCTTTAGTTTTTATTTTATTTTAGGTTGATTTTATCTTTATTTTATGTTTAGGTTTTATTTTTAGCTTTATATTATTATTTTAGTTTGGTTTAGGTTTTTATTTATTTTGTTTTAATTTAGTTATGATTTTTTTATTTTATTTTAATTTTAGGTTTAGGTTTTAGATTAGATTTTATTTT
>CM038214.1:163495840-163548967 GCA_021442155.1 Cymbidium sinense
AAGTTGACCAATAGGTCAAATTGGGTCAAACCAAGGGTCAAGTTCATATGACCATTTGAAATGTTTTGGTGGCTTTGGTTTGATTCAATTTGGTATAGTTTTGGATTTGGCTCATATGACTTCATTTAGGTCAAATGGGTTAAGTTGACCTATTGACCCATTTGACCTATTTGTGGTAGTTCAAGGGTACGTTTGGGTTTGTTAGTCATATGGAGTGAATTGGTATCTTTGTTTCCAATCAATTTTGGTTATGTTCAAATCTGGCTCAACATGACCCCTTTAGGTCATGTTGGTCTAAGGTCAATTGGGCAAGGTTAGGTCTAATTGGACAATGGAGGCTTTGGTCAAGTTCCACAAGTGATTTGGAATGGACTTGACCCATTGGTTTGGATCAATTTGGCTTATATCAAGTTTTGACACATTTTGATCCTTTAGGTCAAAATGGGTCAACTGGGTCAAGAGGCAATTGGTTAGGCTCAAATGTTGGTCAAGTTCAAACATAAGTCATGAGTGAACTTAGATCAATGGTTTCAATTAATTTGGCCTATGATGGAATTTGGCTATGTTAGGTTTCATTTTAAGGTGTTGACTTGGTTTGACCAATTTGATTGATTGATCATCACGATGATTGTTGATCATGAGAGGGATATATGAGTTTGGTTCAATCCAATTTGGTTAGGATCAAAATTTGGCTCATAATGGTACTTTAGGTCACTTTGGGTCAAGTGAGCCTAAGTGAGTCAAATGGCTTGGTCAAAGCTTGATTTGAAGTTGGTTGATCTTGTAAATGGACTCATGATTGAAATATAAATCCATTTACAAGTGGTTTGAAGTCAAATGGGTTTTGATCCATTTGACAATTTCATATTCAAAGGAAGAATATGAAGGGTTTTTTGATTTTGACTTGGGTTTGATTGAGTGATTGAAGTTTGGATTTATATATGAGCTCATGATTGTAGGGTTGATTGAATCATGAGAGAAAAGTTTGGTTTGATTTGAAGTTGATTTGGCTAAGTTCAAGATTTTGACTTGAAAGGCTTAGATTGGATTTTGAGTTGATTTGGGTTTGATTTTTTGGAATAGGTTTTGATTGTTTGAATTTATATTTCATTTATATATGTGAATATAAATGAGAATATAAATGGATCATAAGAAAATTTCAAGGATTTGAAGTGGTTTAATCATGATTTGGGCTAAGTCCATTAAGAAGGATTTAAAGAACTTAGAAAAATTTGGAGTAGGGTTTTGAATTTTTGAAGTTGGTTTGATTGATTTATATTTATATTTCATTTATATATGTGAATATAAATGAGAATATAAATGAATTAAGAAAATTCCATGACTTTGATATGGTTTGATCAAGATTTAAAGTTCATTAATGGAAAATTAATGACTTAAGGAGATTTCAAATTGGGAATTTAATTTTACCTTTGATTTGATTGATTTATATTTATATTTCATTTATATATGTGAATATAAATGAGAATATAAATGAGTTTTGAGAAAATCCCATGAGTTTGAATTGATTTGATCAAAGTTTAGGCTATGTCCATTAATGGAAAATTAAGGACTTAAGAAAATTTCATGAATTGATTTGGAATTTTGAGTTTAGTTTGATTGATTTGAATTTATATTTCATTTATATATGTGAATATAAATTAGAATATAAATGGATTATGAGAAAATCTCAAAGATTTGATTTGATTTAGATCATGATTTTGGTTAAGTCCTTAAGAGAATATTAAGGACTTTGGCAAAATTTGGACTTAGAAATTTTAATGAATTTTGATCATGGGTTTCAATCATGGATTTCAATCATATGGAGTTGATTTAAATTTGGAGAAAATCAATTGATTGATTTGGAGTTTGACTTGAAAGAAGGAAAGTGAGGAATGGTTTAAGTGGGGGGAAATTTTCCTAACACCCCCAAGGCATGACCTATTCCTATGGATACTCTTCTAAGTCTCAAGGCTAGGTTTGAGTATCCATCTAATCACTAGATGTGTCTTATGACTAAGGAACTCTTAAAGTCTAAGAGGAATCTTATGTCTATGATGGAGGGGTTGAGAGCTCATTCTAAAAATGAGGTCAACACCTCCAAAAAAAAATAGAAATCTCTCCTATATTTGAACCCCATTTAGTTTACCTAAATTTGTTAAATGAGGGTTCCAATTCAACAATCAAATCAAGTTAACAATTCAAGTAAACAACATTCTGATATGGTTCTCTTCTAGCAATGCAGATTCCATGCCCATCACCAGAGAGAGGAGGTGGCAAGAAGCCACTTCTTCAGACCTTGATTGAAGTTTCCTAACCAAGGAGAAAGGCCATAAAATTTCCTTTGAAAGCCAAGAATAAGATCAATAAGGATTTGTGAGTATGTCTTATCCATTCTAGATAAGTATGACTCAAATGATCTCCTAATTCCCAAAAGAAGACAACTCCCAAAATGACTATCTATCAATAATCCATAATCCAGCAAAAATTTGATGTCTTTAAGGATTTCAACTGTAGAGATACCCCATTCTAAACTTTCATGGTGTCACTATCGACAAAGACTTAGAATCATCAAATCTAATAGAAGAAATTTTGGGCACCAAAAAAGAGTAGGTAGACATCAATTCTACCTCTCTTTTAAAAGATATCATAGAAGCCAATTATTGTAGTGGAAAGGTCCTACCACTTTCATTAAGACCAAAGGAAAAAAGAAAATCAGTTGTTGGAAATAATCAAATTCTAAATCCTTCTTAAGATACACCTCATAATCCAAAATAAGGGCATCAAACTATTCTGAAGGTTAATCATAAGGTCCTAAACTATCTTGGAAGGTTGCCCACTAAGCTAAAATAATGAGTGCACCCTAACCTTCTCTAAGGAGATAGAGGAGTGTTTGATTGGAACTTAACTGATTCTTCCTTGCACAATTAGTGGCAAACTCCTCAAGTCATATATAGAATATCTTATGGAAAGAAAAGACAAACAATCCCTCCGAGAACACAATATAAACAAAGACTCAAAAAAAGGAAAAAAAAATGAAACAAAAAAAGAGAAAGAAAAGAAAAAAAAAAAATGAATGAAAAAAGAGAAGAAGAGATAAAAGAAGAAAAGAGAAAAAGAGAAAAGAAAAGAATAATAATACACATTGATTTGGAATCCAAAGGATAAATCATATGTATGAGGTGTAAATTTAAAGAAAGGAGAGAAAAAAAAAGAATATATGAAATAAATTTTGAGTCTACTTTTGACAAGTCTTTGAGTAGATAATAAAAACAAAAAAGTTCTAAAAGGATAATTCATGAATGATAGGACTAGAAACTTAGTAGTTATGCAAGTACATTGACTCCAATTCTACTATCTCATGATATTATTATAGGATTGGAAGTTAAGAGTGTTCCTAACCTCTAATATATATATGTATATATATATAATGAGATATCAAATTTCCACTTCATCTCTTCAAGCTCGAAAGAGGATTCAATATTTTTAGATAAACCTTCAAATGAAGTAATAAAATAATCTTTTGCCTAGTCTACCTACTTAGCTTAAAGAATTTTGAAGACTTTAAGTAGAGTATACACTTCTTGATCTTAGGAAGAAAATTAGATCATCAACTAATGAGGTTTAAGAGATTAACCTAGAACATAAAGGTAGTCCACCCACCCTCCCAACATCCATATATGATAAGTCGAAAGAAAATGCCAACAATTTGGTTACTTTTGTAGTTTAAAGACTACTTTACCTAAGACCATAATGAAGTGCCCAATACATCTCTAAAGGTAGCAGTCTACAAACTCAAAATTGAACCTATTTCTATTTGTGCTTTGCAAACTTTTAATGGGGACATTTGTACCAAGAAGAAGATCAAAGTTTGAAGTCAACCTTATTGAAGAAGAAAGATGCTATCATGATTACCCAACATTATGCCCAGTAGAAAGGAAGGACATTCAAATCCGCACATACATCGATTATGAAGATTTCAGATAGGCATGTCTTGAAGATGAATCCACATTACCTATTTTAAATTTGATACCAGACATAGCCTCTTTACATGCCCATAAGGATGGATCGAATGATGCAAGATGAGAGGTCATTTGCACTTATAATTTCTATTGAATTTATTGCTATCGTGTCATGCCTTTCTCACAGGGTTAAAGAAAAGGAAGACCATCTTTACAATCTAAGTAGTTGTCTTCGATTGGTTATCAAACTCGATGTTGAATCCCTAAAGTATACAATTAGGATGACTTTGGGGAGTTTCTAAGGCTTGTAGTAAAGCATCATGGAATAATAAAGATTGATCTAAAAGACATTAACATGATATTAGAGATGCACTCGAGATTCTACTTAATAGAGAGAGACTTCAATTAACATTGAATATGGTTTAAACTCTTTCAAAGTTAGTCTATCTCAAAAATTTTCAAATCAAGAATCTACTTCCAATCATCGAAAGGCCTACCTTGGTGCTTCAAAAGGATGGAAAGTAGTTTAAAGCACTATAATAGGGGAGCACCGATGCTTCCAATCAACGGGCTCTATTTAAAAAAAATACTATCCTCAAAATAATGTTTGAAAATAATTATCAATAATTAAAATCCTATCTTTCCATTCATCAAATCCCTCTTCATTGGAAGCATTATTATTTTATTTAAATCCTCCATGATTTGTTTAGGATAGGTGTACCCTACTAGTGCATCACCCTCACTCATTAGTTGCTCTGACGTGTTACATCGTGTGTCACCCCAATGGTACCTTGTTCGAGGATGTAAGTTTGTTACACTTTCCTTCGACCAAACGATGAGCACCTTGTAGCATGGTAGGCCTTGGTCTAAGCTACCCTCATGTTGGCTCTAATTAAGAGGATGTAAGTTAGCTACACCTTCTTCTTAAACTTGTCATCATGAACTAACTTGGTTGAGTAGATAAACACCCAAACACACATTTTTTTTCGGGCTACTTTGATGTGGGATAATGCCCTGTGACACTCACTCATTAGCTCTAAGTCGGAGTGTGCTTCCCTGCTAGGCCACCTTAGTGGTTCCATGTTTAGGAGGATGTAAGTCTGCTATGCTTTCCTTCCTGACTTGACCATTGCACACTGATGAGTGCCTTGTTAGCATGGTAGGCCTTATAGAATGGTCAGTAAGCTACCTTCATGTTGGCTTCATTTAAGAGGATATAAGTCTATTGTATGCTTTCTTCTTAGACTAGCCATCGTGAACTGACTTGAGTAGAGGATTTAGGGTTAAGTCCCCAAGACACCTTTCCTCCTAAGTACTTATAGTTAGTCGTCGTGACTTGTTAGCCAACAATGGGTCACCCCAGTTTCCCTCGCTTCAAGATGTAAGTCGCTACATGCTTTCTTCCGTACATGCAGCACCGACGCAGTTCTAGGTGGATAGCACCTATCGATGATGATAGACTATCTTGACAATCTCCCACTTAGGAGATATAAGTCTACATGCCTTCTTCCTAATTGTCACACATGTGTACCTTAGGTTGGTTGTTCTATGCCGTGACAATGACCCACACACCACAGATGTAAGTCTTGTTACACTTTCTCCTTGAGTTGGCCACACACCTCTTTTTATTATTTAGAGGGTCCGGGATAATGGTGGCACCTGTGGCACTCTATTTGGATCACATCCTTTGCACCCCATTTAGACACTGGTTATTACTCTTTCCTGGGCAAAGTAATAACCCTGTGGTTGGAGAGATTCTATGGGATGCATAGATTCTCCCTTGTTCTAAGAAATTTGAGATAGGTCAGGCAACATAGCCTTCTCGTGGTCCCTCACATAAAGTGGTCCATAATAACAAATAATAATATATATATATATATATATATATATATATATATATATATATATATATATATATATATATATATATATATATATATATATATATATATATATTTATAATTTAATGCACCTTTCCCAAGAAAGCATCCTATCTTTAGGGCGTGTCGCAAAACTCCTATAGAATCCTTGACTACTCTTGAGAGATAAGTCCCCATGGCACTCTAGTAGTCACCCGTTATGGGTTCAATTCTCTTCCACCAACAAAGGTTACCCCGGTCATCCGGCTTTGGAAGATATAAGTCTAATTACATTCTTTCAACCGTTGAAATGGGTACTAGGTCTGTTTGATTTATTGCGCATCCAACAGGTCACCCCAGCAGTTATTCCTTGCTTTGGAGATGTAAGTCTACTATGCTTTCTCCATCACAGTCATTGCACACTGAAAGGCACTTAGGTTGGATAGTCCTACCCTTCCGCCGATAGACTACCCTTTTGTATTGATAAATCTTAGATAGGCTAAGGCCAACATAGCCTCTTCTTAGTACCATCTTAATCGACAGATCCATCAAACAAAATGAAAACAAATAAAATCAAACCAAATCAAATTACAACAAATCAATGAATTTAATCTTGACTACTTTTGAGTTGACATAAGTCCCCCAACAACATTCACTCAATAGTCTCCCTAGTCAAGTTCAATTTACAGGATCCAACATCACCAAGATTGATACCTACTGCTACACTTTCTTCCTAAGTACAGCGATTGCACACCGAAAGGCAACCCCTTAGGTTGGATAGTCTTACCTTGTGTCTGGTAGACTATTCCTTTGGATTCATAAATTTGAGATAGGTCAAGGCCGACATAGCCCCTTCTTAGTGGGTCCAATGCACACTGATAGGGTTCATAATAAACTAAATTTAAAACTAACCTTCCCGGTGAAGTCAAATTAAAGCATATTGAACAAACCAAACTTCTCCCTAGCGAGGCACAAATCAAATTAATCTCCCCAATGGAGCCATAAGAAATAGCATCAAACTCTTATCCCCAATGGATAGCCAAACATGCTTCCTCGTGGAAGGTTCACATTCCCAATCGGATCATAGATTCTTATCTCCAACATATGCACCCAAACAAATCATATTCATAATCAAACTCAAATCCATATCCATATCAAATAGCTTGAACCGCTTCCCTAGTGGAAGGTTCATATTTCTCTCATGCCTTTGGCATAAATAGAGCTACTTGCACTAAGATCGTGAATCTTGCTACCTTTTGGGTTTAGGTATAGATCATTTTCATTATTGTTTGCGTCTTTTTTGTTGATCATCTTGGTCAATGTTAATATGTGCGGTGTGCCTTGTCAATTACACCACACCTATTGGGGGGGGGGGGTGTCCTTTTGTTGACCTTACTTTTAGAGTGAATTCTCAAACTCTTATTCTTAGACCTAGGAACCTTCTAGACTCTATGGTTTCCTTAGTCATAAGATGCTTCTATAGATTAGGTGAACACTTAACCTAAGCCTAGAGACTTAGAAGGGATAATAATAGGATTAGGCCATGCCTTAGGGACATAGGAAAATCACCTACCTTATAGCCTAAACCCAAACCATGTACACCTTCTTAAATTTAATTAAAATCCAAATTTCTAGCCAAACCTCAAACTCAATTTCAAATCCAAATCTAAGTCCAAACTCAATTCCAAATGATTGAAACCCAACATCAAATCCAAACTTGAAATCCTTCCTAAGCCCTTTAATCAACCTTCATGAACTTACCAAATTCTCATCCAATTCAATCCAAACTTAATTAATTTTCTTATAAATCAATTGTACCTTCAATTATCATCTTAAATATAAATGAAATATAAATTAAAAATAAAACCAAATAAAAATCAAATCAAAACCCAATTTAAACCCTTTAAGCCATTTCTTGAACTTAGCCAAAACCCATCTAAATGAAGGCAAAATCAATGGATTTTCTTGAATCAATCATTCCTTCAATCATCTATCCAAATATAAATGAAACCTACAATCATCTAGTCAAACCAAAATCAACCAAGTCAAACCCAACCTAGCACATTTGACTTGAAATATTCAAATGAACCAAAACTCATTTGAATTCAAACCAAATAGCAATTGTATATATCAATCTAAAATATATATATAAACTAAACCCAAAATCAATCCAACTAAATCCAATTGGTTCACTTGACCCAAAGTGGCCAATTTGACCTACATGAACCAAAATCCAATTCAATCCAAATCAAAGTGAATTAAGTCAATCCAAACTTCATGCAATGATTGTTGATCACCCTAGGATGATCAATTGATATAAATTAGGTCAAACCAAGTCAACCTAGTCCATTGACCAAGTCAACCTTTTAGCCTATATGAACCCAAACTAGCCAAATTACAAGCCAAATCCATTGAATCCAATGATTCAAATCAACTCAAAACATTTAAACATTACTTGACCTTCAATTGAGCCAAACCTAGTCCAATTAGCCCTCTTACCAAAGTTGACCCAAATTAGCATAAAGGGGTAAATTATACTAAACCAAACTAAATCAAAATTAATTCAAACCAAAGCCATACAATCCTCTCTAAATAGTCATATGAACTTGACCTAACCCTTGGTTTGACCTAATTTGACCAATTAGTCAACCTAACCCATTTTGATCCAATTTGACCCAAATGGATAAAATTGAGCCAATCCTAAACAAATGAACTTCAAACGACATAATATTTGGTCCAACTCACTTTTGACTCATTTCAAATCAGCCTAAATCAAATTCAATGCCAAATGACCACTCTAATCTTGGGCTAAGGGTATCACATAAGACAAAACACCTATGTAAATTGTAATTTGTCTTTCTTGGCCACTTGACACTCATCCATTAGTCCACCTAGGCTCCAAGGATACTGTCCAACCTAACCCAAGAGATGGTTGGGTCAGCCATCACTCATGGGGAGGGGAAATCACCTCCCCTCCCGCATTGGAACACTTGGCCGGAAGGACCTCCACTTCCCTTTACTAGGACACCCACTTATCCTTCATAGCAGCCACCTCCCATGCCTTGGCTAACCAAATTATGCCACCTAAGGAGAATCCCAACCACCCCATGCCAAGCACACCCACATGGAGCCAAAAATCACCATGAATGAGTTGATTTTCGGCCATTACAAAGAGACCAAAAATAGAAAGGAAAAAACTCTTCCTCACACTACTCTCACTTCCAAGAGCTCCAAACTAGCAACCATTGCCATTTGGTTTTTGAGCAAAAGCTATCAAAATCAAGTGGATTCCAGCGAGGAAGCGATGGCCATTGGTGGATACATTATTTTGATGTGAAGCAAAAGCTCGAACAGATTCCAAAGCTTTTTCTTGCCCTCAGGAGCACATTCAGGTCATCACTACCACCAAAAATTATCCTCGGTGAGGTAAATTTCAAGAACCATAGTTGGCCTTTGTTTTGTGTAATAATTTTGCTCAATTTTAGAATTTTCTTTAGATTACCCTTGCATTTTTTTATTACATCATCCCCATTTGGAGTGATTTTTGATGAAGTTTGCCAAAAAATCTAGCCTAAAATGAAGTTTTCCATTCAATTTTTTCACAAGAATCACAAAAATAACTCCCGAAATAGTGTTCCATTGGCCTCTTCCGTAGGATCACCACCATCCATCTCTTGTTTAGGAGAAATGCAATGTGAATCATGATCCGATCAGATCACATGGATCACGCGTGGATCGCATGTATCACCATGACCATCCATGATCGGATGGTCAGATCCGATCCGCATGACCTTGTCCAAATTCTCGCTCATCTATTGATGTGGCACCATGCCAGCCAGTCACTCATCACCACGTGGTCAAGTCAACACCATGTAGGTGCTGACTAGGTTAAGTAAGAAATTAGGAATTTTATGCTTTTTAAAAATTAATTAAAAACACCTAAAACTTCAAAAATTTATAAATAAAATAAAATATTAACTTGCAAATAAGAGCACATTGGATTTGTCAGAGGAATCAATGAATCCAAGCCCCAAATTTAATTGAATATTTTGATCTTAAATTAAGCTTTATATGCAATCAAATTTCATTAATTAAACTAAAAAAGTACATCAGATTGATTTCAAATCAGAGAATAAAATTGAGCTTAAAATCTACCTACCATAAAAAT
Organism: Cymbidium sinense; assembly: GCA_021442155.1. Lineage (NCBI taxonomy): Eukaryota > Viridiplantae > Streptophyta > Magnoliopsida > Asparagales > Orchidaceae > Cymbidium > Cymbidium sinense. The sequence goes on from CM038214.1 coordinate 163,505,827, forward strand.
TTCAAGTCAAAAGGATTTCTAGATTGGGAGATATTACATTCTGAAGTTCAAATAGTTAAAGTAAATTAATGGACTTTATAAAAATCATGGAAAATCATTTAAATCGACTGAAAATTTGAAAATTTATAACAAATAATAGAAAAATCATAAAAATGCAAGTAAATATTTATTTTGAAGGCATTTTAGAGAAGATTCAATTAAAATTGTTCCCAATTAATTTTGAATAGTAATTAAGGCTTAATTTAAGTTTAATTGAAAACTTAATTAGCTTAATTACTCTTTATTTATCTAAGTAATTAATCCCAAAATTTCTGATCATGATTAATGGGATGACCTCTGCCTCCCATAATTTTCTTGGGATTTAGTGCTTGGTTAATTAGGGAAATTGGTTGTCTTAACTTGCATTACTTTTCTAATTAAATTGGTAAATAATTAATATTATAAATAGTAAGGAAATCATTAATTAAGCTTTCCAATCATTATAAAATAGTGAATGGGCATGGGGAATGAGTTTGAACCTCTTTCATAATCTTTTTCCTAAGTCCATTTCACTTGAATGAAAATTAATTTATTTGGGATTAATTAATGGTCTAATTCATTAATTAAATTGATTAATTATTTAATTTGAAACTATAATCACCTGGAATCTTAATTAATCAATTCATGGGTAGATCTTTAGGCATTCAATAACCTAAAAATATTTAAGGAAATTATGGTTAACCCACATGTGTGGAAAACTATGAAAGTACTTAATTAAGTTTCTTAACTTAATTAATCTCTAATTGTGAGCCAATTGCATTAGGCCTCTTTCATTTCTTAGGTTTATTGCTGATTTAATATCCAATGTATATACATATCATTTTGGCTCATAATTACTTGGTTAATTAAATTAAGGCAACATAGGTAAGGGTAAATTAATGGATTTAATGCATAGTACAACCTACTTAACCCATAAAATCAACTTAATTACTTATCATTAAACCAAATTAAATCACAAACATGGGAATGGATTAGGATTAGAAAACTTTTGCTCATTTCATCAAACCAAATCAAATATAAAATTGAAAGTGATTATTAAAAAGCCTTGGTTTTCTTTAAATACTTTTATTTGATTTGACTGTCCTTAAGAATTAATTTAATTGAATAAACTCACATGTTTATGCTTATTCATTCCTTTCCAATCATGTTAGATGTTGTATGTAAATTAAAATCATATATTCATCTTTTCAAAATTAGTTAAATCAAATGGTTTTCCTTTATGTCAAGCTTGCATGTGTTGATTTATTTTATAATATGTATGGCTATTATCACTATTAAATCCAAATGTATTCTCCAAAGCTTATAAATGAATGGATACAAATTCTATGAATGTTATAAATACATAAGAGATGTATGTGATTATAGCTTAAATGTATGAAGTGAAGCTCTTTCCTTTATTCATTATTGATTTATATTGGAATATAATGTTAATGGGTATATAGTCTTAAGTAGTAATTTGATTACCTCACTTCCCTGGTTTAATAATCACATGTACAACATTGTATTTCATTCTTATGTATTTCAATACTAGAATTTGGATGAGGCTTTAATTCATATACATAAATGATTCAATCAAATTAAATATCATTTTTTGCATGATTTTGATTCACCAAATTATGAATACTTGTGTATGTATCTAAGACAAGTGATATATAGTCTGGACATCCCAAGAATACAAGGCTTTAGTTAGCCCTAAGGAGGTCATTTGACTACCTCACTTCCTGGTTTAAGAAAGGCATGTACTTGCTTATGTATTTTATACATACATGTGTGTATTTAATTAGAGAATGGTAATCCTTCCTTTTATTAAAAAATACATGCATTCAATTGTTCAAGTGATTGAATTAATTAATTATGTGATTTGGAGGTCTCTTTCTTCATGCATGTAAATTTACATATGGTTTGAATGTAATGGTATATAGTCTGGACAGCCCAGGAATATGAGGCTTTAGCTATCCCCAAGGAGGTCATTTGATTACCTCACTTCCCTGGTTAACAATGACATGTACCTGTTTAATTTCATCCTTATGTATATTTGTATAAGAATTTAGATAGAGCCTTAAAATAATATGATAAAATAGTTCAATCAAAGGGGAAATATAAAGATTCAAATGTACATACTCACATCCATCATTCAAGTGTGCTAAAATATATTATATGTGTAGGTATACTTAAGACTTAATCATATGCATGTTACATGTGATGGAAATGAATGATTTAGCATGTGTCATGTGATAGTATTTTGATTATATTAATCTTGAGAAGCCTTTCACATTGAATATAATTATTTAAAGAGAACCTAAACTTAGGATTAATCTAAAATGTGTAATAAGCTATTCACTAAAGAGAACTAAATAACAATAACATGCTTTAAAAAGTGGTTTAAGGTAGGGATGAAAGAGGGAAACCTCTTTTTTTCTCTTTACAACACTTAGTTGGTAGGTGTAGGTAATATTAAACAAAAGAAAACATAAATTAAAACTTGCAAATCAATTAGAGCACTTGAAGTGAAACCACCATTTAAGTTGAATCTTTCTACACTTAGAAAATCTTAACTCTAAAGCCTAGTTAGGACATACCACACAAGCCTTATTACACACACATTAGATTAAGTCACCACTTCTAGCATTATATTAGGATGATGCATGCTGTGATGTATGTTTTATTTTATGATGTATTATTTTGGACTGGACATTAAGGTGTTTATTTTGTAGACTGGATGGTAGGCCATGATTAGCCTAATCATGTTTTTTACAAGGGCTTATGTTAAGAGGTCACTTAAAATAAATATCAATGCTCTTTGCTTTAAGCTTCTAAGCATAATCAAAGTGGGCTTTGTTACCCATGTGCAGGGTGCTAAGTTCAAATTATAAATATAATTGCTTGGGTTATATGTGTGTTTAGCTAACACTTGTCTTGTAGGTGTAGTTAGAATTTTTTTTCTATTTTTTATTTAATTTTGAATTAAGAATTATGATTAGTTCTTTGGGGGGATAAGGATGAGCATTGTAAAGGTTTTATCATGGGATTTTTTCCATCCTTGCCATGATGTTGGAATTCTTGACTTAGTGGCATCCTTATGTTGGAAAACACCTTTCTTTGGATTTATCTAACAACCTTATTTCATCATGCATGTAGCCATCAAAGACCCAAAGCCTATGTCAAAATGATGTATTAGAATAAATAAAATTTGAAAAGATGTTGCAATAGACTAAGTCATATGCTTATACCACTCATGCTCTAGTCTCTTAGGGAGTGGGTTTAAGGGCTTTAGTTTCTTTCTAATTAAATAATAGCCTAACTAATCTTGCAAATCATATGACCAACTTCATGGATTTAAAGCATAGGAGGTGTTAGCTGGCTGCCACTCTAATTTGTAAGTCCAAGAGTTACGGTTTATCCTCTCTTATGGAGTTAAACCATATGCCCATTTTCACATAGATTTAGGTCTCACTTGGCTTATGCTAAAGATCCCTAGATTTAGGATTTGAGGTGGCTATTTCGTTTTGGCTACAAGCATAAATCCTCACCTTGGCATCTCCACAATCTTGTGTTGTTGGATTATAAGTCTTATGTCAACTTTACCAAAATTAATTTTCTTTTTAATTTCAAAATTATAAAGCCCAATTATAGGATTGGTTGAAATGCTCACTAGGTTTTCTAGTATCAAGAGCATTCCCTACTCATTTTCTTTGGCTTCGATAATAAGTCTTCTCCTTGAGTTTTCCACTTTATTTTCCAATATAACTAATCCTTTCATAGTCTATCCTTTAAATCTTTAGAGACCTTAATTGCTACTTTAATCAAGACTATTCTTAAGGGATTCACATCCCTTAGGATGTAATTAACTATGAAGGCTTGCTTCCATAGGGAACTTAATGAACCAGACTTAATATAAACCCTACTTTACATTTCCATGAAAAGAAGGGGAAAGATCTCTGGTACTGTCAGAGACCCATCATGCCTTAGGAGTCCTTATTAAGTGATTAGGTCCATTATAAGGTGATGATTTCTATTTTTCAAGATAGTGCATCTTTGCTTAATGTCATACCTGATCATTTCAATAAGTACCCCTAAGATCTACATGGTGTCCCACATCTCAAAAATAAACACCACACACACTAAGTTTTCTAAGACACAAACGATGACATAGATAAAAAATGAGCATGCATAAAGCAAATCAAAAACCCTAGATAACTAGAACTGTCTCTACTACAAAGACACAATTCCATAAGCAGCAGATCAGATCGGTCGTTCATCAATTTCTTTAGTTCCCATCAAAATCACCCCGGCCTCTCGATTAGTGAGATCCACCATAATATCCAAGATCTCTCCCTCCGCCACCACCATGGCTATAACCTCCATTGCTCCTCCTGCTTCCATAACCACCACTGCTCTGACCACCACCTCCATATCCACCAGCACTTCCAAATCCCCCACCACCATTGTGATAACCACCGCTTCTACCTTCGCCTCCACTGCTAGATCTAGATTGAGCCTAGCTGATGGTGATGTTCCTGCCATCATGGTTCTGCCCATTCTTAGGGTTTAGGTTTAGGTTTAGGTTTATTAGGTTTTAGAGTTGAGGTATATTTTTAATTTATTTAGTTACTTTAGGTTTAGGTTTAGGGTTTGGGGTTTACAGTTTAGGGTTTCAGGTTATGTTTTAGGGTTTAGGGTTTAGGGTTTAGGGTTTAGGGTTCAGGTTTTACAGTTCAGGTTTTAGAGTTTTAGGTTTTATGCTTCTAAGGTTTAGGGTTTAGGGTTAGGGTTTAGTGTTTAGGGCTTAGGGTTTAGTGTTTAGTGCTTAGTCTTTAGGGTTTAGGTTTTAGGGTTTAGGGTTATGCATTTTAGGGTTTAGGTTTAGGGTTTGTTTATTTGGGGGGGTTTATTTTAGTTTAATATTTAGGGTTTAGGGTTTAGGGTTGTTTATGGTTTAGGATGTTTTTTTTGGGGAAATTTAAAAATTTTATTACCATAAAAAGAAAAGATACAATGTCCTTAAAAAGGGTAAAGCTCTAAAATTCTACTGCACTCAAAGCTACAAGAAACCTAAAACCCCATCTAAGTACATTAGAAAATGAAAATAATACAAAAGAGCAAATAAAATAGCAAAAAAGTATAAGAGAAAAAGATATAGAGTAAAATTAAAACAAATCTTGAAAATAATAAAATGATGAGTCAGTAATAATTCATAATTCCTTTGAGAAAGAGAGATAAGCAAGATCCACAACAACAACACTTGGGCGGACTAAGTAACGATCATTCCCTTTATAAAGTTCCAACCTGTATAAGAAATCTGCAAAACACTACAAAGGCAAAAGTCATAGATAAAATGGATAAGGATAAAGAGAGGAAAAGGAGAGAGCTTAGATAGAGAAGGCTCATGCTAAGTTAGGATCATCTCAAATAATACATATGACCATCCAAACTTCATAAAGAAGGGTTACCATATGTAATGCTACCAACCAGAGAGAGAAGAGTTGAGTAACATCAAAGCCATTATTGCTAGTATACCGATACAAGTAAAACGCAAGGCAGAGTTCTAGATCATGCACCATTAAACAAAGAGCAACCGAACCAAAGAAATTAAACCACCAAACAAAACCATAATAGACTAATCATAATAACCTAGAAAGAGGCTAGAAAACCAACAATAGCCATTATCCAAATACCCATCCAAGCTCCAAACCAGGGAAAACTAGAACCAGCCATCAGCAAACACCAGACCAATGCCAATTAACAGAGAAATAGCTAGTAAAACCAAGATGGGAACCCTCAAGCCAAAGTCCCAACAAGTAGCAGTCACCAAGCCAAACTAGGGTGAGCAACCACAAATGACTAAACAACTCACAAATAAAACCATCAACTGAAGGAAACATAAGCTGTGGTAAGTGCAAATCACTAGAAGACAAAATAGCCACACAAAAGGGGGCCAAAGGCAGCCACCAACCACTAAAAACCAAAAAGTCTAATCCAAAAGGCTTAGCAAAGGTTTGGCCACCACATCAGAAGGCTTCATCAAATTGTCCAAGAAAAAGGAAAAGACCAACAACGAAAAAATCAAATAACCAAGACTCCAAGGACAACTAAAAGTCCTCCAACTAAACCAACTAAGTAAAACAACCATAAAGAAACCACTAGAGAACAACCCATCAGAAGTAACCAACAAAGGATGCATCCCCAGTTGCCAAGGAAAAGTAGAAAACCAAGAAAGCATGACACAACAGAGGTCCAAAAGAAGCACAACCACCATAGGTAGGTAATAGCAGCAACTAGTTAAGACTAGCTAAAATACCAAACTTCCCCAACAATAAAGGCTAACCTAATAGGAAGCATAATAACAACATAAAACCTACTGTAAACAACGCAACCAATGAAGGCTAATCCTAAAAGAATAACCAAACACAATACTAAAGCAAAAGAAAGATCCAATAATAAATAATAAGGAATTAAGAGGAAACCCCTAAAAAAGTTGCTAGGAAACTCTCCAAAAGGAGGCATAGAAAGGCAACAACCAATAGTAGTTCTCACTAGGAAGGCCACCCATTCAACCATGAAAAACTAACAAAAAGTAATTCGAGTTCAAGAGGAGAGCCAACAAACCAACTAGTGCAAAAAATAGAATAAAGCTAGAGAAAAAACCATCTCATCCACCATCAATAAGAGTAACATGCCAAAGAAGATGGCAGCCACCATGTTGAAAAAACTAAGCCAACCTAGGCTAGAAAGATAGGAACCACTTTGTAGACAACCACCATGCCAACTTAGAAGCAAGAAGTCAAAAATATAACCCATCCGGCCAAAAAGTGAAAATAAGTTTAGGGTTTAGGGTTTAGGGCTAGGTTTTAGGGTTTAGGGTTTAAGCTTTAAGGTTTAGTGTTTTGAGGGTTTAAGGTTTAGTGTTTAGGGTTGTAGTGTGGTTTAGGGTTTGGTTTAGGGTTTAGGGTTTAGGGTTTAAGCTTTATAGTTTTTTAGGGTTTATAGTTTAGGGTTTAGGATTTAGGGTTTCAGGTTTAAGGTTTAAGGTTTATGATTTTTTAGGGTTTAGGGTTTATTTTAGGTTTAGGGTTATTTTTTTTTAAATTAAGTAAACTCGTACATTTAAGTTTATTTAGTTTATTTTTTATTTATTTTAGTTAATTTTATCTTTTCTTTTTTATTTAGGTTTATTTTTATTTTATTTAGTTTAATTTATTTATTTTAGGATTTTTTATTTTAGTTTAGGTTTTCTATTATAATTTATTTTTTAGGTTTAGATATAGGTTTATGTTTAAGTTTATTTTTCAATTTAATTTTATATTTATTTTATTTCTTAGGATTAGTTTATATTATTTTTATTTTTAGGTTTAGATTTAGATTTTCACTTAATTTTTTTAGGTTTCAGTTTTAGATTTTTATTTTAGGTTTATTTTTTATTTTATTTTTTTAGTTTAGTTTTAGGTATATTTTTAGTTTATTTTATTTTATTTAGTTTAGGGTGTCAGTTTAGTTCATTTTAGGCTTAGGTGTAGGTTTTATTTATTTTAGTTAATGTTTATGTTTATTTTATTTTGTTTTTTATGTTTTAGTTATTATTATTTATTTTTAGATTTATTTTTTAGGTTTAGGTTTTTATTTAGGTTTTATTTTATTTTATTTTATTTTTATTTTATTAGGTTTTACATTTAGTTTTATATTATTTAGGTTTTTATTTATAGGTTTATTTAATTTTTAGTTTAGTTTAGGTTTTATTTAATTTTTTAGTTTAGTTTTTATTTTATTTTTTAGGTTTAGGTGTGGTAGAGGTCCATAATAGTTAGCAATCAGTTTAAGGTTTAAGGAGTGCTCACTGACAGGATTTAGGGTGGTTTAGGGTAGGGTTTTAAGATTGTGGTAGCCATGTGGTCAGTATTATTATTTAGGCTTTAGGGTTTTGGCTTTAGGGTTTAGAAAGGGTAGGTTGGTAGGGTTTAGGTTTTAGAGTTTGTTTGGGTTTTAGTTTTGGGTTTTAGGTTTGTGAGTTCAGTTAGGGTTTAGGGATTGTGGTTTTAGTGGCTCAGGGTTTATGGTTTAGGGTTTAGGGTTTAGTTTTTTATGGGTTTAGGGATTAGGGTTTAGTGTTAGTTTTAGGGGTTAGGGTTTTTTTTAATTTTTTTAATTTTTTTAATTTTAATTTTTATTAAATTAAGAAAACTAGTAAGTTTAGGTTATTTAGTTCATTTAGTTTATTTTTTGTTTATTTTAGTGTATTTTAGTTATTAATTTTTATTTAGGTATATTTGTATTTTTATATGATTTAGTTTATTTATTTTAGGTTTATTATTTTAGTTTATTTTTTAGGTTTAGGTTTATTTTTTAGTTTAGTTTAATTTTTATTTTATTTTCAAGTTTAGGTTTTATTTATTATTTTAAAGTTTAGGTTTAGTTTTTATTTTTTATTTTTTAAGATTTTAGGTTTTAGGTTTATTTTTAGGTTTTATTTTATAGTTTTGGTTTACGTTTATTTTTAGTTTATTTTATTTTATTTATTTTAAGTTTAGGTTTGGATTTTATTTATTTTAGTTTAGTTTATTTTAGTTTTAGTTTGGGTTTATTTTATTTTTATTTTAGGTTTAGGTTTTTTCTTAGTTTAGCGTTTAGGTTTTATTTTTTATTTATTTTTACATTTTACTTTTAGGTTTACTTTTTAGGTTTAGGTTTTTAGTTAATTTTTATTTTATTTTATTTTAGGTTTATTTTATTTTTTTAGGTTTAGTTTTAATTTTATTTAAGTCTTTTAATTTTTTAGTTTAGTTTAGGTTTTTATTAATTTTATTATATTTTGGTTTTTATTTTTATTTTTATTTTTTTTAGGTTTAGGTCTAGTTTTTAATTTTAATTTAATTTATTTTATTATTTTATTTTGTTTTAGGTTGTTTATTTATTTTATTTTTAGGTTTTATTTTGTTTATGTTTAGGTTTTCAGCTTTTTAGGGTTTAAGGTTTACGGTTTAGGGTTTGGAGTTTAGGGTTTTGGGTTTTCTTAGTTTGGGTTTAGGTTTTATTTTTTATTTATTTTTACATTTACTTTTATGTTTACTTTTTAGGTTTAGGTTTTTAATTAATTTTTATTTTATTTTATTTTAGGTTTACTTTTTATTTTATTTAGGTCTTTTAAATTTTTTAATTTAGTTTAGGGTTTTATTTATTTTTTTTTATTTTAGTTTTTATTTTTATTTAATATTTTTTATGTTTAGGTCTAGGTTTTAATATTAATTTATTTATTTTATTATTTTCTCTTGGTTTAGGTGTTTTATTTATTTTATTTTTAGGTTTTATTTTGTTTATATTTAGGTTTTTAGCTTTTTAAGGTTTAGGGTTTAGGGTTAGCTTAGGGTTTAGGGTTTGCAGTTTAGGGTTTAGGGTTTAGGGTTTAGGGTTTAGGTTTGTGTTTTTAGGGTTTAGGGTTTTTTTGGATGGTTTTGGTTTTAGGGTTTTGTTTTGGTTTATTTTAGGTTTAGGGTTCAATTTATAATTTAGGGTTTAGGTTTTTATTTTTTTAATAGAGAACAAATTCAAAATCATCAACCAAGTAACACACCGAGTTTTCTGAGGCACAAGCGATGACATAGATAAAAAATGAGCTCGCATAGAGCAAATCAAAAACCCTAGATAAATAGAATCATCTCTACTATAAAGACACAGTTCCATAAGCAGTAGATCGGATCAACCATTCTTTAGTTTCTCTAGTTCCCATTAGAACCACCTCAGCCTCTTGAGTAGCGAGATCCACCATCATATCCCTGATCTCTCCCTCTGCCACCACCACAGCTATGACCTTCGTCGCTCCTTCCGCTTCCATAACCACCACTGCTTCGACCACCATCTCCATATCCATTAGCACCTCCAAATCCCCCACCACCACTACGATAATTGCCACCTCCTTCACCTCCACGCATCTATCTGACCGGTTGATGGTGATGTTCACACAAAGTTCTACCCATTCTTATGGTTTAGGTTTAGGTTTAGGTTTATTAGGTTTTAGGGATTTAGGTTTATTTTTTAATTTATTTATTTAGTTATTTTATGTTTAAGTTTAGGGTTTGGGGTTAAGGTTTAGCATTTAGGGTTTAGGGTTTATAGTTTAGAGTTTAAGGTTTAGGGTTTAGGGTTTTAAGTTTTAAGCTTTTAGGGTTTAGGGTTTAGGGTTTATGGTTTTTAAGGGTTTTTTAAGGGTTTAGGGTTTATGATTTAGGGTTTAAAGTGTTTTCCAAAGAAAGATTAAGTAAACCATTAAGTTTAGGTTTATTTAGTATATTTAGTTTAATTATTATTTATTTTAGTTTAATTTATTTTTTATTTTTATTTAGGTTTATCTTTTATTTCTATTTAGTTAAGTTTATTTATTTTAGGTTTATTTTTTGTCTAATTTTTATTTTATTTTATTTTTTTAGGTTTAGGTTTATATTTGAATTGAGTTTTATTTTTATTTTATTTTTTAGGTTTAGGTTTTAATTTTTATTTTTAGGTTTAAGTTTAGGATTTTATTTTATTTTTTTAAGTTTAGTTCTTAGATTTTTATTTTAGGTTTATTTTTAGGTTTTATTTTTTTAGTTTAGGTTTAGGTTTATTTTAAGTTTATTTTATTTTATGTAGTTTAGGTTTAGGTTTAGGTTAAGATTATTTTAGGTTTAGGTTTAGGTTTATTTTATTTTTATTTTAGATTTATTTTTTTTGCTTTAGGGTTTATGTTTTTTTAAATATATTTTTAGGTTTAATTTTTAGCTTTCATTTTTATTTAGTTTTGATTTTATTTTATTTTCAGTTTTATTTTATTTTTATTTTACCTTTAGTTTTTATTTTATGTAGGTTTCTTATTCTTGACTTTAATTTATTTTTTAGTTTAGATTAAGTTTTTATTTAATATATTTTAGTTTTTTTATTTTAATTTATTTTAGGTTTAGGTTTAGGTTTTAGTTTAGATTTTTATTTTATTTTATTTTTCATTTTATTTAGGTTTTGGTTTATAAATTTATTTTATTTTTATGTTTTATTTAATTTAGGTTTAGGTTTTGTTTTAGGGTGGGTTTAGGTGTGAGGGCCCAGGGTTTAGGTGGCTTTGGAGGGTGGATCTAGGAAGGTTTAGGGTTTTTAGCTTTGGGTTTAGGGTTTTAAGATATGGTATGGTTTAACAAGTTAGCAAGGTTTAGATTTAGTTTTTTTTATGGTTTAGGTTTAGGGTTTAATGTTTAGTGGGGTTTAGGTAAGATTTAAGAGGGTTTAGGGTTTAAGATTTAGGGTTTAGGTTTTAAATCAAGAGTAGGGAGTTTAGTTTAGTGGTGGGAGTTTAGTTTAGGGTTTAGGATTTAGAGTTTGGGGTTTAGGATTTAGGTGGGATAGTTTAGGTTTAGGGAGAGAGGTTTAGGTTTTGGATTTGGGTTTGGGGTTTATGGGTTTAGGTTTGGTGGGTTTAGGTTTAGTTTAGTTTAGGTTTTTAGTTTAGGGTTTAGGGTTTATGTTTTTTTCCTAGAGAGAATAAATTTAGATTCAACATTTCTTCTTTTCAATTTCATCAACCAAGTAACAAAAAAAGTTTTCTAAGACAAAAGCGATAGCATAGAAAAAAAAATGAGCATTCATAGAGAAAATCAAAAACCCTAGATAACTAGAATCATTTCTACTATAAAAACATAGTTCCATAAGTAGAAGATCGGATTGGCGGTTCTTCAGTTTCTTCAGTTCCTATCAGAACCACCTCGACCATTCGAGTAGCTGGATCCACCATCATATCCCCGATCTCTCCCTTCGCCACCACCACGGCTATATCCCCCGTCTATCCCCCTGCATCTATTACCACCACTGCTTCGTCCACTACCTATATAACCACCAAGACTTATTGATCCCCCACCAGAACTATGATAATCGTAACCTCTACTTTCGCATCCACCACCAGATCTAGACTAAGCCTAGTTCACGGTGATGTTCGTCAAGGTTCTGCCCATTCTTAAGGTGTAGGTCTAGGTTTATTAGGTTTTAGGGTTTAAGTTTATTATTTTAATTTATTTAGTCACTTTAGGTTTAGGTTTAGGGTTTGGCATTTAGGGTTTAGGGTTTAGGGTTGGGGGGTTTAGGTTTGGGTTAGGGTTTATTTAGGGTTTTTTTTTTGGGTTTAGTTTGTATTTTAGGGTTGATTAGGGTTTAGGGTTTAGCATTTAGGGTTTAGGGTTTAAGATTTAGAATTTATTATTTTTTTCTTGAATTAAGTAAATCAGTAGGTTTAGGTTTATTTAGTTTATTTTATTTTTTATTTTCATATAGGTTTATTTTTTATTTATATTTAGTTTAGTTTATTATTTTAGTTTAGTATTTTATTTTAGTTTATTTTAGGTTTAGGTTTTGGTTTTGGTTTTATTTTTAGTTGAGTTTTATTTTATTTTATTTTTAGGTTTGGTTTTATTTTTTATTTCTAGGTTTAGTTAAGTTTTATTTTATTTTTAGGTTTAGTTTTTAGGTTTTATTTTAGGTTTATTTTAGGTTTTATTTTTTAGTTTAGGTTTAGGTTTATTTTAGTTAATTTTAAGTTTAGGTTTAGGATTAGTTATTTTAGGTTTAGGTTTAGGTTTTATTTATTTTATTTTAGTTTATTTTTTATAGGTTGAGGTTTATTTTATTTTATTTATTTTATTTTATTTTAGTTTATGTTTTGTTTTAGTAGGGTTTTTTTATTTTTTATTTATTTTAGGTTTATTTTATTTTTAGGTTTAGGTTTTATTTAGTTTATTATTTATCTTTTTAGGTTTATTTATTTTAGTCCATGTTTAGTTTTATTTTATTTAGGTTTTATTCTTAATTTTATTTTATTTTTTATGCTTAGATTTAGGTTTTGTCATTTTATTTTATTTATTTCATTTTAGGTTTATTTTTGATTTAAAAGGTTTATAGTAGTTTAGTTCAGGTTTTTAGTTTAGGTTTATTTATTGGGTTTTAGGAGTTTTAGTTGGATCAGGATTTTAGGTTTTGGGCCCAGGTGTGGCTCAGGTTTAGGTATTTAAGGTTGTTTAGGGTAGGGTTTAGGCCTGGTTTAGGTTAGGTATATTATTTCTAGGGTTTATAGTGTAGTATGGTTTAGGGTTAGCCTGGGTTAGGGTTTGTGGGTTGGTTTTAGTGGTTTAGGTTTAGGTTTTGTTTTAGTTTAGGTTTAAGTTTTGGGTTTAGGATTTTAGGTTTATGGTTTAGGGTAGGGTTTAATGTTCTTTAAATTTAGAAGTTTTATTTTAGTTTATTATATTTATATTAGTTTATTTTATTTTATTTTATTTATTTTATTTTATCTTAATTTAGTTTAGTTTATTTATTATTTTAGTTCTTTAGTGGTTTTATATTAGTTTATTTTTTAAGTTTAGTTTAGGTTTAGGTTTATTTTTTTTAGTTTTTTTTTTTATTTTTTTTAGGTTTAAGTTTAATTTTATTTTTAGGTTTTTAGGTTTAGGTTTTTTTTTTAAGGTTTATGTTTTATTTTTATTTTAGGTTTATTTTACATTTTTATTTAGGTTTTGGTTTATTTTTAGTTTATTTTATTTTATTTAGTTTAGAGCATAGCTTTAATTTATTTTAGGTTTAGGTTTAGGTTTTCTTTATTTTATTTTAATTTAGGTTTAGGTTTATTTTATTTATTTAGGTTTAGTTTTTTATTTTAGTTTAGGGTTTAGGTTTTATTTTTTATTTATTTTTAGGTTTTATTTTTAGGTTTAGGTTTTTATTTAGTTTTTATTTTATTTTATTTTATTTTATGTTTCTTTTATTTTTATTTTAAGTTTAGTTTTTATTTTATTTAGTTTTTTTAGGTTTATTTTATTTTTTTAGTTTAGTTTAAGTTTTTATTTATTTTATTTAAGTTTCATTTTTATTTTATTATATTTTTAGTTTTAGGTTTAGGTTTAGGTTTAAGTTTTAGTTTAGGTTTTTTATTTTATTTTATTTTTTTCATTTTTTTAGGTTTAGGTTTTTTTATTTATTATATTTTTAGGCTTTATTTAGTTTAGGTTTATATTTTTAGGTTTTTAGGGTTTAGGGTTTAGTGTTTAAGGTTTAGGGTTTAGGGTTTAGGCTTGTAGGTTTTAAGGTTTAGGGTTTACGGTTTAGCATTTTAGGGTTTAGGGTTTAGGGGTTAGGGTTTAGCATTTAGGGCTTAGGGTTTAGGGTTTAGGGTTTTAGGGTTTAGGGTTTAAGGTTTAGAGTTGTAGGTTTAGGGTTTAGGGATTAGGGTTTAGGGTTTAGGGTTAGTTTTAGGGTTTAGGGTTAGGGTTTTTTTGCTTTATTTTTTATTTTATTTTTTTAAATTAAGTAAATTGGTAGGTTTAGGTTTATGTAGTTTATTTTTTTATTTTTTATTTTTTAAAATTAAGTAAAATGATAGGTTTAGGTTTATTTAGTTTATTTTTTATTTATTTTAGTTTATTTTATTTTATAAATTGCTTGACTTCTAGACTTATAACCATGTGGAGTGGCGCCAGCTATCTCCTCCTACGATTTTAAAACCATGTAGTCTGGTCTTATGATTTACAAGATAACTAGGGTAGTTATTTAATTAGAAAGAGACTAAAGTCCTAAACACACTCTCTAATATACTAGAGCATGAGTGGTATGAGCATATGGCTTAATCTATAAATGCAAAATCTTTTCAAATTTTATTTCATTTTAGAACATCATTTTGATAGAGGCATTAGGATTTCTTATACCTAAATGCATGATGAAATAGGTTATGGGTCAAATCAACTAGAAGAAGGTGTTCTCCACTATAAGGAATGCCCTCACAGGTCAAACATTTCTTTATCGTGCAAGGATGGAGATCCTTCATGTTAAAGAGAGAAAGAATATGCATGCATGATGTGATACACATAGCCATATAGCTAAGGGGTTGTTAAATCTTTTAATTATCTTATTTTTGTTTTAGGCTTTATGATGAAGTTATGAGTTGTTTGAAATTTAGTTATGAGTGATTAGTTGGGTAGAAAAGTTATTTTTATCTTAAGAGACTAATCATATCTAAGCCACACATTAAAGCATCAATCATATAAGTTTTATGTTCTTTTCTTATATTTTATGTTCTTTTATTTATTTTATTATTAAGTTTTATTTAATTTAGGTTAAGGTTTTTAGGTTTTTAAGGTTTAGGGTTTAGGGTTTAGGGTTAAGGGTTAAGGGTTTCAGTTTAGTGTTTAGGGTTTAGGGTTTAGCATTTTGGGTTTAGAGTTTGGGGTTTAGGTTTTAGGATTTTGTGTTTAGGGTTTAGGGTTTTAGGTTTAGAGTTTAGGGTTTAGGGTTTAGGGTTTAGGTTTTAGGGTTTAGGGTTTAGGGTTTTAGGGTTTAGGGTTTAGGGTTTAAGGTTTAGGGTTAGCTTAGGGTTTATGGTTAGTTTAGGGTTTATGCTTTAGGTTTTAGCATTTAGGGCTTAGGGTTTTAGGGTTTAAGGGTTTAGGCTTAGGGTTTATGGGTTAAGATTTAGGGTTTAGTTTTAGCGTTTAGGGTTTTTAGGTTTAGGTTTATGTTTTTATTTTATTCTTTTAGGTTTAGGTTTAGGTTTTAGGTTTATTTTTAGGTTTTAATTTTTAGTTTAGTTTTATGTTTATTTTTACCTTATTTTATTTTATTTAGTTTAGGGTTTAAGTTTAATTTATTTTAGGTTTAGGTATATGTATAGGTTTTATTTTAGGCTTTTATTTTATTTTATTATTTTATTTTATTTATTTTATTTTTTAGGTTTTGTTTAATTTAGGTTAAGGTTTTTAGGATTTATTGTTTAAGGTTTAGGGTTTTGTGTTGTAGGTTTAAGGTCGAGGGTTTAGGGTTAGTTTTATGGTTTAGGGTTTTGGGTTTTGGGTTTTGGGTTTATTTTTTATTTATAAGTTTAGGTTTAGGTTTTTATTTTATGTTTTTAGGTTTAGGTTTTAGGTTTTTATTTTAGGTTTATTTTATTTTTGTTTTACGTTTAGTTTTAATTTCTATTTATGTTTTTTTTATTTTTAGGTTTACTTTATATTTTTAGTTTAGTTTAGGTTTCTATTTATTTTCTTTTAGATTAATTTTGATTTATTTTTTTTATTTTATTTTAAGGTTTAGTTTTAGGTTTAGGTTTAGGTTTTAGTTTAGGTTTTTATTTCATTTTTATTATTTTTAATTAGATTTAAATTTTTTCATTTATTTTATTTTTAGGTTTTATTTAGTTTAGGTTTAGGATTTTAGGGTTTAGGGTTTAGGATTTAGGGTTTAGGGTTTAGGGTTTAGGGTTTAGGGTTTGGGGTTTAGGGTTTAGAGTTCAGGTTTGTAGATTTTAGGGTTTAGGGTTCAAGGTTTAGGGTTCAGTGTTTTAGGGTTTTGGGTTTAGGGTTTTGGGTTTTGGGTTTAGGGTTTTAGACTATAAGTTTAGGGTTAGTTTTCGGGTTTGAAGTTTAGGGTTAGGGCTTTTTTATTTATTATTTATTATTTATTTTATTATTATTTAAATTAAGTAAACTAATATTTTTAGGTTTATTTTTTTATTTTAAATTTTTGTTTATTTTTTTTATTTAGTTTAGTTTATTTATTTTAGGTTTATTTATTTTAGTTTAGTTTTTTTATTTTAGTTTAGTTTTTGGGTTTAGGCTTCATTTAAGTTTATTTTTAGTTTAGTTTTATTTTTATTTTATTTTTTCGGTTTAAGTTTTATTTTTTATTTTTAGGTTTAGGTTTTGGTTTTTATTTTATTTTTTTTAGGTTTAGGTTTTATGCTTATTTTTAGGTTTTATGTTTAGTTTAGGTTTAGATTTATTTTTAGTTTATTTTATTTTATTTAGTTTAGGTCTAGGTTTAGGTTTAGCTTATTTTTGGTTTAGGTTTAGGTTTTATTTATTTTAGTTTAGGTTTATTTTATTTTTTATTTTAGGTTTAGGTTTTTTTTAGTTTAGGGTTTAGGTTTTATTTTTTATTTATTTTTAGGTTTATTTATAGGTTTAAGTTTTTATTTAGTTTTTAGGTTTATGTTTAGATTTAGGTTTAGGTATAGGTTTAAGTTTTAGTTTAGGTTTTTATTTCATTTCATATTTTTATTTTATTTAGGTTTAGGTTTTTTATTTTATTTTTATATTTTATTCAGTTTAGGTTAAGGTTTTTAGGGTTTAGGGTTTAGGGTTGTAGATTTAGGTTTAGTTTTGGGGCTTAGAGTTTATGGTTTAGGATTTAGGATTTAGGGTTTAGGTTATTTTTTATTTTTATTTACTTAAGTTTATATATTTTTTGTTTTTTTACTTTTATTTAAGTTTCTTATTTTAGTTTATTTTTTAGGTTTAGGTTTAGGTCTACATTTATTTATTTAGTTTAGTTTTATTTTTATTTTATTTTTAGGGTTAGGTTTTATTTTTTATTTTTATGTTTAGGTTTAGGTTTTTATTTTATTTTTTTAAGTTTAGGTTATAGGTTTTTATTTTAGGTTTAGTTTTTTCACATTTATTTTAAATTTTATTTAGGTTTTTTTATTTTTAGGTTTATTTTATTTTTTTAGTTTATTCAATGTTTTAATTTATTTTATTTTAGCATAGTTTTTATTTCATTGTTTATTTTATTTTTAGGTTTAGGTATAGGTATAGATATAGGTTTAGTTTTTTTTTATTATTTTATTTTATTTAGGTTTAAGTTTTTTTATTTATTTTATTTGTAGGTTTTTTTTTAGTTTTTTTTTGAAGGGTATCCACCCCCACCATCTTGTGGGTGGGTCGATGTAATCCCAGGGCTAGCGTCACATTCATCACCCACGTATAACGGGTCCCCTTTATCTCCCAGTGCCTCAGCCTGGAGGAATCGACGATTCAGGGTTCCCTATGCTAACCACCAACCGAGCTAAAAGACGGTGAGTCAATTTGTAGGTTTATGTTTTAGGTTTTTATTTTATGTTCATTTTTTGGTTTTATTTCTTTGTTTAGGTTTAGGTTTATTTTTATTTTATTTTATTTCATTTAGTTTAGGTTTAGGTTTAGGTTTAGTTTATTTTATGTTTAGGTTTAGGTTTATTTATTTTAGTTTAGATTTAGGCTTATTTTATTATTATTTTAACTTTAGGATTTTTTTTAGTTTAGGGTTTAGTTTTTTTAATTTATTTTTAGGTTTATTTTTTAGGTTTAGATTTTTATATAGTTTTTTATTTCATTTTATTTTAGGTTCATTTTATTTTTATTTTATGTTTAGTATTTATTTTAATTAGGTTTTTTAGGTTTATTTTATTTTTTAGTTTAGTTTAGGTTTTTATTTATTTTATTTTAGTTTAGTTTTTATTTATATTATATTTAATTTTTAGGTTTAGGTTTAAGTTTAGGTTTTTATTTTATTTAAGTTTAAGTTTTATTTATTTACTTTCTTTTTAAGTTTTATTTTGTTTAGGTTAAGGTTTTTAGGTTTTTAAGGTTTAAGGTTTGGGGTTTAGGGTTTATGGTTTAGGGTTTGGGGTTTAGGGTTTAGGGTTTAGGGTTTCGACTTTTAGGGTTTAGGGTTTAGGGTTTAGGGTTTAGTGTTTTAGGATTTAGGGTTTCGGGTTAAAGGTTGGTTTAATGGTTTAAGGTTTAGGGGTAGTTTTTTTTTAAAATTAAGTAAACAAGTAGGTTTAGGTTTATTTAGTTTAATTTTTATTTATTTTAGTTTATTTTATTTTATTTTATTTTATTTAGGTTTATTTTTATTTTTATTTAGTTTAGTTTATTTATTTTATTTTTATTTATTTTAGTTTAGGTTTTTTTTACTTTAGTTTATTTTTTAGGTTTAGGTTTATGTTTAGGTTTAGGATTATTTTTTAGTTTAGATTTACTTTTAATTGATTTTTTAGGTTTTGGTTTTATTTTTTATTTTTAGGTTTAGGTTTAAGTTTTTATTTTATATTTTTAGGTTTAGCTTTTATTTTTAGGTTTAGGTTTTGGGTTTTTATTTTAGGTTTATTTTTTGGTTTTATTTCTTTGTTTAGGTTTAGGTTTAGGTTTATTTTTAGTTTATTTTATTTCATTTAGTTTAGGTTTAGGTTTAGGTTTAGTTTATTTTATGTATAGGTTTAGGTTTATTTATTTTAGTTTAGATTTAAGCTTATTTTATAATTATTTTAAGTTTAGGTTTTTTTTAGTTTAGGGTTTAGTTTTTTTTAATTTATTTTTAGGTTTATTTTTTAGGTTTGGATTTTTATTTAGTTTTTATTTTATTTAATTTTAGGTTCATTTTATTTTTATTTTATGTTTAGTATTTATTTTATTTAAGTTTTTTTAGGTTTACTTTATTTTTAGTTTAGTTTAGGTTTTTATTTATTTTATTTTAGTTTAGTTTTTGTTTATATTATCTTTATTTTTTAGGTTTAAGTTTATGTTTAGGTTTTTATTATATTTTATTATTTTAATTTATTTAAGTTTATGTTTTATTTATTTATTTTCTTTTTAAGTTTTATTTTGTTTAGGTTTAGGTTTTAGGTTTTTAAGGTTTAAGGTTTAGGGTTTAGTGTTTATGGTTTAGGGTTTGGGGTTTAGGGTTTAGGGTTTAGGGTTTAGGGTTTTGACTTTTAGGGTTTAGGGTTTAGGGTTTAGGGTTTAGGGTTTAGGGTTTTAGGATTTAGGGTTTCGGGTTAAAGGTTGGTTTAAGGGTTTAGGGTTTAGGGGTAGTATTTTTTTTATTTTTTTTAAAATTAAGTAAACAAGTAGGTTTAGTTTTATTAAGTTTAATTTTTATGTATTTTAGTTTATTTTATTTTATTTATTATATTTAGTTTTATTTTTATTTTTATTTAGTTTAGGTTTTTTTTACTTTAGTTTATTTTTTAGGTTTATGTTTAGGTTTAGGTTTATTTTTTAGTTTAGTTTTATTTTTATTTGATTTTTTAGGTTTAGGTTTATGTTTTTATTTTATATTTTTAGGTTTAGTTTTTAACTTTTTATTTTAGGTTTTGTTTAGGTTTTATTTTTTTTAGTTTAGGTTTAGGTTTATTTTTAGTTTATTTTATTTTATTTAGTTTGGGTTTATGTCTTTTTTTAATTTAGGGCTTAAATTTTATTTTTTATTTATTTTTAGGTTTATTTTTAGATTTTTATTTAGTTTTAATTTTATTTTATTTTAGGTTTATTTATTTTTATTTTAGATTTAATTTTATTTTAGTCAGGTTTTTTATTTTTTAATTTCGTCTAGGTTTTCATTTATTTTATTTTGGTTTAGTTTTTATTTTTTATTTTATTTTCTTTTTAGGTTTAGGTTTAGGTTTCAGTTTTAGTTTAGGTTTTTATTTTATTATATTATTATTTTTTGACTTAGGTTTTTTTATTTATTTTATTTTTAGGTTTTATTTAGTTTAGCTTTTGTTTTTGGCTTTTTTGGGTTTAGGGTTTAGGGTTTAAGGTTAGATTAGGGTTTCAAGATTAGGGATTAGGGTTTGGGGGGTTTAGGGTTTAGGATTTAGGGTTTAGGGTTTAGGGTTTAGGGTTTAGATTTTAGGTTTGGGCTTAGGGTTTAGGGTTTTAGGGTTTGGGTTTTAGGGTTTAGGGTTTATGGTTTAGGGTTTAGGATTGAGGGTTTAGGGTATAGGTTTTAGGTTTAGGGTTCATGTTTTAGTTTAGGTTTTAGGATTTTTGGCTTTTTATTTAACAGAGATCAAATTCAGATTCAACATTTCTTTTTTTTATTTCATCATCCAAGTAACACACCAACTTTTCTAAGACACAAGCGACAACATTGATAAAAAATGGGCAAGAATAAAGAAAACTAAAAACCTTAGATAATTAGAACCATCTCTACTATAAAGACATGGTTCCATAAATAGCAGATCAGATCGGCCGTTCTTTAGTTTCTTCAGTTCCCATCATAACCACCCAGCTTCAGTAGCAAGATCCACCATCATATCCCCGATCTCTCCCTCTGCCATCACCATGGTTGTAACCTCTATCTCTCCTCCCGCCTCCATAACCACCATTGCTCTGACCACCACCTCCATATCCACCAGCACCGCCAAATCCCTCACCACCACTATGATAACCGTCGACTCCGCCTTAGGGTTTTTTATTCTTTGGATTATTTTATTTTTTTAGTTTAGTTCAGCTTTATATTTATTTTATTATAGTTTATTTTTATTAGGTTTAGGTTTAGGTTTTTGTTTAAATTTTTATTTTATTTAGGTTTAAGTTTTTTTATTTAATTTAAGATTAGGTTTTTAGGTTTTCAGGTTTAGGGTTTAGGGTTTTGGGTTTTAGGTTTTAAGGTTTATGGTGTTAGGGTTTTTGGTTTAGGGTTAGGGTTTATGATTAGGGTTTAGTGATTAAGCTTTAGAGTTTAGGATTTTTAGGGTTTAGGCTTTAGGGTTTAGCGTTATCTTAGGGTTTAGGGTTTAGGGTTTAAGGTTTAGGGTTGGTTTAGGGTTGTAAGTTTAGGGTTTAGGGTTTAGTGTTAGTTTTAGGGTTTATGGTTTCATGTTTAGGGTTTAGGATTTAGGGTTTAGTGTTTAAGGTTTAGGGTTTTTTTAAAATTAAGTAAACTAGTAGATTTAGATTTATTTAGTTTATTTTTTAATATTTTAGTTTATCTTTATTTTTTAGTTTTTATTTAAATTTTTTTTAGGGTTTAGGGTTAGGGTTTAAGGTTTTAGGGTTTATGTTTTTAAGATTTAGGGTTTAAGGTTCAGATTTATGGTTTAGGGTTTATGGTTTAGTGTTTAAGCTTTAGGGTTTAAGTTTTTTAGGGTTTAGGATTTAGGGCTTAGGGTTTAGGGTTTAGGGTTTGAGGGTTTAGGGTTTTTTATTATTTAGGATTTAGGGTTTATAATTTAGGGTTTATAATTTAGGGTTTAGGTTTCAATTTTAGGATTTAGAGTTTAGGGTTTAGGGTTTATGGTTTACTGTTGTTGGGTTTAGGGTTTAGAGTTGTAGGGTGGTTTAGGGTTAGTTTAGGATTTAGGATTTATGGTTTAGATTTAAGGTTTTAGGGGGATTTAGGTTTAGGTTTTAGGGTTTAGGTTAGTTTAAGATTTAGGTTTAGTTTTAGGTTTTGGGTTTGGGTTTAAGAGTGGGTTTAGGATTTAGGGTTTAGGGTTTATAGTTTAGGGTTTAGGGTTTTGGGTTTTGGTTTTAAGGTTTAAGGTTAGTTTTAGGGGTTAGGGTTTAGGGTTAGGGTTTTATTTTATTTTAACATTTTTTATTTTTTTACTTTAATTTTTATTTATTTTAGTTTATTTTATTTTTCTTATTTTTATTTAGGTTTATTTTTATTTTTATTTTTATTTAGTTTAGTTTATTTCTTTTAGGTTTATTTATTTTAGTTTAGGTTTTTATTTTAGTTTTTTTAGGTTTAAGTTTAGGTTTACGTTAATTTTTAGTTTAGTTTTATTTTTTTTTTATTTTAGGTTTAGGTTTTATTTTTTTATTTTTAGTTTTAGGTTATGGTTTTTATTTAGTTTTTTAGGTTTAGGTTTTAAGTTTTTATTTTAAATTTATTTTTTGGTTTTATTTTTATGTTTAGGTTTAAGTTTATTTTTTCTTTATTTTATTTTATTTATTTTAGGATTAGGTTTTATTTATTTATTTTAGTTTATTTTAGTTTAAGTTTAGGTTTATTTTATTATAATTTTAGGTTTAGGTTTTTTTTAGTTTAGGGTTTAGGTTTTATTTTAAATTTATTTTTAGGTTTCTTTTTAGGTTTAGGTTTTATTTAGTTTTTATTTTATTTTATTTTGGATTTATTTTATTTTTATTTTGGGTTTAGTTTTTATTTTATTTAGGTTTTTATTTTTTAATTTAGCTTAGGTTTTTATTTATTTTATTTTAGTTTAGTTTTTATTTTTTATTTTATTATCTTTTTTGGTTTAGGTTTAGGTTTTAATTCAGCTTTTATTTATTTATTAATTTTTTTAGGCAATGTTTTTTGGGTTTAGTGTTTAGGGATTAGGGTTTGGGGTTTAGGGTTTAGGGTTTAGGGTTTAGGGTTTAGGTTTTCGAGTTTAGGGCTTATAATTTAGTGTTTAGGATTTTAGGGTTTAGGGTTTAGGGTTTAGGTTTAAGGTTTTTGGCTTTTTTTTAATAGAGAATAAATTTAGATTCGACATTTCTTCTTTTAGATTTCATCAACCAAGTAACACACCAATTTCCCTAAGACACAAATGATAATAAAGATCATAAATGGTCACACATAGATCAAATCAAAAACCCTAGATCACTAGAACCATCTCTAATGTAAAGTAAAGACATGGTTCCATAAACAATAGATCGGATAGGTCGTTCTTTAGTTTCTTCAGTTCCCATGAAAATCACCCCAGCCTCTCGAGTAGCAGGATCCACCATCATATCCCTAATCTCTCACTCTTCCATTGCCATAATTGTAACATTTGTCACTCCTCCCGCCTCCATAACCACCACTGCGATAATTGCCACCTCTATATCCACCAACACCTCTAGATCCCCCACCACCACTGCGATAACTGCCACCTCCGCTTTTGCCTCCACCGCTAGATCTAGAATGAGCCTAGTTGATGGTGATGTTCATGCCATCAAGGTTCTGCCCATTCTTAGGGCATGGGTTTAGGTTTAGGTTTATTAGGTTTTAGGGTTTAGGATTTATAGTTTAGGGTTTTAGGGTTTATGCTTAGGGTTTTATGGTTTAGAATTAGGGTTTAGGGTTAAGGGATATTAAAGACTTTAGGGTTTAAGGTTTAGGGTTTAAGGTTTTGGGTTTTTAGGGTTTAGGGTTAAAGGTTTAGGGTTTAGGGTTGTAGGTTTAGGTCTTAGGGTTTAGGGTTTCAGGTTGTAGGTTAAGGGTGTAAGGTTTAGAGTTTAGGGTTTATGGTCAAGGATTTAGGGTTTAGAGTTTAAGGTTTAAGGCTTAGGGTTTTTATTTTATTTTTATTTTATTTTATTTTATTTTAGTTTTATTTTATTTTAGGTTTATTTTATTTTTATTTTATGTTTAGTTTCTATTTTATTTTGGTTTATTTTATTTTTTAGTTTAGTTTAGGTTTTATGGTTTATGGTTTAGGTTTAGGTTTAGTTTATTTAGGTTTATTAGGTTTAGGATCATTTATTTTAAATTTATTTAATTACTTTAGTATAAACTTAGGTTTGGGGTTTAGGGTGGGTTTAGGGTTAGTCCAGGTTTAGGGTTTCTGATTTAAGTTTTAGGATTTATGGTTTTATGGTTTAGGGTTTAGGGTTTAAGGTTTAGGATTTAGGATTTAGGATTTCGATTAAGGGTTTAGGGTTTAACATTTAGGCTTTTAGGGTTTAGGGTTGTTTAGGGTTGTTTAGCGTTTAGGGTTTAGGGTTTATGATTCAATGGTTTAGTTAGCTTCAGGGTTTATTTAGTTTAGGATTAGGGTTGTATGGGGGTTTAGGGTTTAGGGTTTAGAGTTAGTTTAGGGTTTAGGGTTTAAGGTTTAGGGTTTAGGGTTTATGGCTTTTTTTAGGGTTTAGGGTTTATGGTTTTAGGGTTTAGAGTTTAAAGTTTAGGGTTATTAAGGGTTTAGGGTTTAAAGTTTAGGGTTTAGGGTTTAGATTTAGGGTTTAGGGCTTAGAGTTTAGGATTTAGTGTTTAGGATTTAAGGTTTAAGGTTTAGCGTTTAGAGTTTAGGGTTTAAGGTTTATGGTTTAAATTTTTTATTTTTATTTTTTAGTTTATTTTTTGATTAATTATATATTTATTTTCCCTTTAGATTTTATTTTATTTAGGTTTTATTCAGATTTATTTTACTTTTTAATTTAGTTTATGTTTTATTTATTTTATAGTTTATTTTATTAGTTTATTTTATATTATTTTAAGGTTCAGGTTTAGGTTTTTATTTATTTTTATTTTATTATATTTAGGTTTAGGTTTTTTTATTTATTTTATTTTTAATATTTATTTAGTTTAGGTTTAGGTTTTTAGGTTTAAGGCTTAGGGTTTATGTTTTAGGTTTAGGGTTTAGGTTTTTGTTTAGGGTTTAGGATTTATGGTTTAAGGTTTTGTGTTTAAGATTTTTTTTAACAGAGTTTAGGGTTTAGGATATAGGTTTGAGTTTTAGGGTATATGGTTAGGATTTGTTTTTCTAATTTTTTTTAAAAATTTTTTTAGGGTTTTGGGTTTAGGTTTAGATTTTTATTTTTAGGTTTAGGGTTTATTTTTGAGGTTTATTTTTTAGGTTCATGTTTTATTTAGTTCTTATTTTATTTTGTTTTAGATTTATTTTATTTTTGTTTTAGGTTTAGTTTTTATTTTATTAAGGCTATTTATTTTTTTAGTTTAGTTTAGGTTCTTATTTATTTTATTTTATTTTTATCTTTTATTTTATTTTCTTTTTAGGTTTAAGTTTAGGTTTGAGTTTTACTTTATTTTATTTTTTATTTTATTTTGGTTTAGGTTTTTTATTTATTTTATTTTCAGATTTTGTTTAGTTTAGGTTTAGTTTTTAGCTTTTAGCGTTTAGGGTTTAGGGTTTAGGTTTTAGGGTTTTAGGGCTTTAGGGTTTAGGGTTTAGGATTGTTTTAGGGGGAAAGTTAGAATTTTATTATCAAAAAAGGAAAAGATACAATGTCCTTAAAAGTGGTAAAGCTCTAAAATTCTACTGCTCTCAGAACAATAAGAATCCTAAAGAGCTAAGCCCACATCTAAGTACATTAGAAAAAGAAAAGAAAACAAAAGAGGAAATACAACAACTAAAAGCATAAGAGAAAAAGACATAGAGTAAGATGAAAACAAATCTTGAAAATAGTAAAAAGATGAGTCAGAAGCAGTTCATGATTCCTTTTTGAAAGCAAGATAAGCAAGATCCATAGCATCAACACCTAGGTTGACTGAGTAATGATCATTCCCTTTGTAAAGTTCCAACCTATAAAAGAAAATTGTAAAACACTACAAAGGCAAAAGTCCTAGCTAAAATGGATAAGGAGAAAGAAATGAAAAGAAGAGAGCTACGAAAGAGATGGCTCAGGCTCAGTTAGGATCATCTCAAGGGGCAACAATACATATGAGCATCTAAACTTCATAAAGAAGGGTTAAAATCATATGTAATGTTACCAACCAGAGAGAAGAGGTGAGTAGCATCAAAGCCATCATACCTAGCATACCTGATACAAGCAAACATCCAAGGCCAGTAATCCGTAGAGTTCCAGATCCTGCACCATTAAACAAAGGGCAAATCGGCAACTAGCTAGTAGGCAAACCACCAAATAGAAACCACAACAGACTAATCACAATAACCTAGGGAGAGGCTAGAACAAAGTCAGAACACCAACAATAGCCATTATCCAAATACCCATCCAAGCTCCAAACTAGGGAAAACTAGAACTAGCCATCAGAAAGCACCAAACATATGCCAATTAATACAAAAACAAAATGGAAAAAATCAACCAACCAAGATTTCAAAGACAACTAAAGTCCTCCAACCAAAACTTAGTAAAATAGCCATAAGGCAACCAGAGAATAACCCATCAAAAGTAATCAACAAAACGAAGCATCCCCTAGTCAAGGAAAGGAAAAATCCAACAAAGCACCACACAATAGAGTTCCAAAAGAAGCACAACCACCATAGAAAGGCAACCGCAGCAGCTAGCTAGGACAAGCCAAAAAACTAAACTTCCCCAATAATAAAGACTAACTCGATAAGAAGCATAATAATAACATAAAACGTGCTTCAAACAAAGGACCTAGTAGAGGCTAATCCTAAGTGAATAACCAAACACAAAATAAAGGCAAAAGAAGGATCCAACAACAAACAATAATGAACTTGGAGGCAACCCACAAAAAAATAGCTAGGAAATTCTTCAAAGGAAGGCCTAAAAAGGGAACAACCAACAATAGTTCCCACTAGGAAGGCCACCCATCCAACCATGAAAAACTAGCAAAAAAGTAATTTGAGGACAAGAGTGAG
Source organism: Cymbidium sinense (assembly GCA_021442155.1). Taxonomy (NCBI): domain Eukaryota; kingdom Viridiplantae; phylum Streptophyta; class Magnoliopsida; order Asparagales; family Orchidaceae; genus Cymbidium; species Cymbidium sinense. Next base: position 163,532,699 of record CM038214.1, read on the forward strand.
TCAACAAACCAGCCAGTGAAAAAAATGAAATAAAGCTAGAGCAAAAACCATCTCATCCACCAACAAGAGAGTCAAAGAAGACAACCAGTGAAAAACCTAGCCAAGTGAAAAGACAAGAACCACTGAGTAGCAACCACCAGGCCAACCCAAAAGAAAGAGGTCAAAAACGTAACCCAACTAAAGCCAAAAGGTGAAAATAAGTTTAGGGTTTAGGGTTATGGTTTAGTTTTAGGGTTAGGGTTTAGGGTTTAGGGTTTAGGATTTAGGGTTTAGTGTTTAGGGTATAGTGTCTAGTCTTTAGGGTTTATGGTTTTTAGGGTTTAGGGTTTAGGGTTTAAGGTTGTTAGGGGGTTTGGGGTTTAGGGTTAGTTTAGGGTTAAGGGTTTAGGGTTTAGGTTAGTTTAGGGTTTAAGTTTATGGTTTTTTAGGGTTTAGGATTTAAGGTTTATGGTTTAGGGTTTAGGTTTTTAAGGTTTAGTGTTTAGGGTTTAAGGTTTAGGTTTTTTTAAGGTTTAGGGTTTATGGTTTATTTTAGGTTTAGGTTTTTTTTAAAAATTATGCAAAGTGGTAGATTTAGGTTTATTTAGTTTATTTAGTTTGTTTTTAGTTCTTTTTATTTTTTATTTTTATTTAGGTTTATATTTAATTTTATTTAGTTTAGTTTAATTATTTTAGGATTATCTATTTTAGTTTAGGTTTGTTATTTTAGTTAAGTTTTTAATTTTAGGTTTAGGATGCTATTTTTTTAGCTTAGCTTTATTTTTAATTATTTTTTTTTCCTTCAGGTTTTTTTGTTCATTAAGTTTAGGTTTAGGTTTTTATTTTATTTTTTTTAGGTTTAGGTTTTAGGTTTTTATTTTGGGTTTATTTTTATGTTTTACTTTTAGTTTAGGTAGAGGTTTATTTTTAGTTTATTTTATTTTATTTAGTTTAAGGTTTTGCTTTAGTTTAATTTAGGTTTAGGTTTAGGTTTTATTTATTTTAGTTTAGTTTATTTTAATTTAGGTTTAAGTTTATTTATTATGTTTATTTGAGGTTTAAGTTTTTTTAATTTAGGGTTTAGGTTTTAATTTTATTTTTATTTTTAGGTTTATTATTTAGGTTTAAGTTTTTATTTAGTATTTTTTGTTTTATTTTATTTTAGGTTTATTTTATTTTTATTTTATGTTTAGTTTTTATTTTTATGTTTATTTTATTATTTTAATTTAGTTTGGATTTTTTTTAATTTATTTTAGTTTATTTTTTATTTTTTATTTTATTTTATTTTTAGGTTTAGGTTTAGGCTTTAGTTTAGGTTTTTATTTTATTTAGGTTTAGGTTTTTTATTTATTTTATTTTTAAGTTTTATTTAGTTTAGGTTCAGGTTTCAAATTTTTGGGGTTTGGGGTTTAGGATTTAGGGTTTATGGTTTAGGGTTTGGGGTTTAGGGTTTAGGGTTTTGAGTTTAGGGTTAGTTTTGGAGTTTAGGGTTTATGGTTAGGGTTTTTTATTAATTTTTAATTTTATTTATTTATTTTAATTAAGTAAACTAGCATGTTTAGGTTTATTTAGTTTATTATATATTTTATTTTTATTTAGGTTTATTTTGATTTTTATCTAGTTCAATTTAATTATTTTAGGTTTATTTATTTTAGTATAGGTTTTTTTTTAGTTTATTTTTTTTGTTTAGGTTTAAGTTTAGGTTTATTTTTTAGTTTAGTTTTAATTTTATTTTATTTTTTAGGTTTAGGCTTTATTTTTTATTTTTAGGTTTAGGTTTAGGTTTGGGTTTTTTTTTTTTTATTTTTTTTGGGTTTGGGTTTAGGGTTTTAGGTTTACTTTTAGATTTTATTTTCTTAGTTTAGGTTAGGTTTATTTTAAGTTTATTTTATTTTATTTAGTTTAGGTTTAGGATTAGGTTTAGTTTATTTTTGGTTTTATTTATTTTAGTTTAGTTTATTATAGTTTAGGTTTAGGTTTTTTTATTTTTATTTTAGGTTTAAGTTTTATTTAGTTTAGGGTTTATGTTTTATTTTTATTTATTTGTAGTTTTATTTTTTAGGTTTTGGTATTTATTTAGTTTTTATTTTAGGTTTATTTTATTTTTATTTTAGGTTTAGTTTTTAGTTTATTTATGTTTTTTTTTAGTTTAGTTTAGGTTTTTATTTATTTTATTTTAGTTTAGTGTTTAATTTTTATTTTATTTTCTTTTTAGGTTTAGGTTTAGGTCTTAGTTTAGGTTATTATTTTATTTTAATTGTTCTTTTATTTTGGTTTAAGATTTTTTAGTTATTTTAGGTTCTTTAGTTAGGTTTTGGTCTTAGGAGGGTTAGGGTTAGTTTAGAGTTTCACGTTTAGGGTTTAGGGTTGAAGGTTTAGGGTTTTAAGGTTTAGGGTTTTAGGTTTGGGGTTTAGGGTTTAGGGTTTAAGCTTTAGGGTTTAGGGTTTAAGGTTTTTAGGGTTTAGGGTTTAGGGTTCAGGATTTAGGGTTTAAGTTTTAGGTTTAGGGTTCAAGTTTTAATTTAGGGTTTAGGGTTTTGGTTTTTTTAAAACATAGAACAAATTCATATTCGACATTTCTTTTTTTTGATTTCATCAACCAAGTAACACACCATGTTTTCTAAGACACAAGCAACAACTTAGATAAAAAAATGTGCAGGCATAGAGCATATCAAAAACCCTAGGTAATGAGAACCATCAGTACTGTAAAGACACAGTTCCATAAGCAGATGATCGGATCGACCGTTCTTCAGTTTCTCCAGTTCCTATCAGAACCACCCCGACCTCTCGAGTAGCGGGAGCACCATTATATCCCCGATCTCTCACTCTACCACCACCATGACCATAACCTTTGTTGCTCCTCCCACCTCCATAGCTTGCTCACCACCTCCATATCCGCCAACACCTCCAGATCCCCCACCATAATTGTGATAACCATCGTCTCTACCTTCACTTCCACAGATCTAGACTTGCGGGATGGTAATTCTTCCCCAAGGTTACGTCCATCCTTAGGGGTTAGGTATAGGTTTAAGTTTACTAGGTTTTAGTGTTTAGATTTATTTTTTAATTTATTTAGTTACTTTTAGTTTAGGTTTAGGGTTTGGGGTTTAGGGTTTCGGGTTTAGGGATATGGTTTAAGGTTTAGGGTTAAGGGTTTAGGGTTTAGGGTTTAGGGTTTTAGGTTTTATGCTTTTTGGGTTTAGGGTTTATGGTTAGGGTTTAAGATTTAGGGTTTAGCATTTAGTGTTTAGGATTTAGGGCTTAGTGTTTAGGATTTAAGGTTTAGGGTTTTAGGTTTAGTTTAGAGTTTAGAGTTTAGGTGATTTAGTTTAGGGTTTAAACTTTAGGGTTTAGGTTTAGTTTTAGGTTTAGTTTAGTATTTATAGGTTTAAGTTTATTTTGTTTTGTTTAGGTTTAGTTTAGGGTTGTAGAGTTAAGGGTTTAGGGTTTATGGTTTTATAGTTTAGGGTTTATTTAGAGTTTAGGGTTTAGGGTTTAGGGTTTAGGTTTTAGTTTAAATTAGGTATTTAGGGTTTAGGTTGTATTTAGTGTTTATAGTTGTAGGTTTAGGTGTAGGTTTAGGGTTTCAGGTTTAGAGTTTAGGGTTTAGGGTTTTTGATTTATGGTTTAGGATTTTTAGGGTTTAGTGTTAAGTTTTGGGGTTTAGGGTTTTGTAAAAAATAAACTAATTTAGATTTATTTAGTTTATTTTTTATATATTTTAGTTTATTTTATTTTTTTATTTTTTTAGGTTTATTTTTATTTTTATTTAATTTAGTTTATTTATTTTAGTTTTTATAATTTTAGTTTATTTTTTAAGTTTATGTTTAGGTTTAGGTTTATTTTTTAGTTTAGATTTATTTTTATTTTATTTTTTAGGTTTAGGTTCTATTTTTTATTATTAGGTTTAGGTGTAGGTTTAGGTTGTTATTTTAGGTTTATTTTGAAGTTTTATTTTTTAGGTTAGGCTTAGGTTTATTTTTAGTTTGTTTTATTCTACTTAATATAGGTTTAGGTTTAGTTTTATTTATTTTAGTTTAGTTTATTTTATTTTTGGTTTAGGTTTATTTTTTTGGTTTATTTTATTTTTATTTTAAGTTTTGGTTTTTTTCTAGTTTAAGGTGTAGGTTATATTTTTTATTTATTTTTAGGATTATTTTAAGTTTAGGTTTTTATCTAATTTTTATTTTATTTTATCTTAAGGTTTATTTTATTTTTATTTTAGGTTTAGTTTGTATTTTATTTAGGTTTTTTATTTCTAGGTTTATTTTATTTTTTAGTTTAGTTTAGGTTTTTATTTATTTTATTTTAGTTTAGTTTTTATTTTTACGTTTAGGTTTATGTTTTTATTTTATTTTGTTTATTTTTTTTATTTAGGTTTAGGTTTTAAGGTTTATGGTTTAGGGTTTCTCGTTTAGGGTTTTAGGGTTTAGGGTTTAGGGTTTAGGGTTTAGGGTTTAGTTTTTAGGGTTTAGAATTTTTAGGGTTTAGGGTTTAAGGTTTAGGTTTTAGGTTTAGGGTTTAGGTTTTAGTTTAAGGTTTAGGGTTTAAGGTTTAGGGTTTATGTTTTTTTTATTATTTTTAACAGAGTTTAAGGTATATGGTTTATGGTTTATGGTTTAGGGTTTATGGTTTGTTAAGGGGTTTTTTTGGGAAAGTTAGTGTTTTATTACCATAAAGGAAGATACAATGTCCTTAAAAGTGCTAAAGCTCTAAAATTCTCTTGATTTATAAGAAACCTAAAGAGCTAAATCCCCATCTAAGTACATTAGAAAAAGAAAAGAAAAAAAAAGAGGAAATACAATAGCAAAAAAGCATAAGAGAAAAAGACACAAAGTAAGGCTAAAATAAATCCTGAAAATAATAAAAGGATAAGGCAGCAGCAGCTCATGATTCTTTTGAGAAAGCAAGATAAGCAAGATCCATAACAAAAACACTTGGCTTGACTAAGTAACGACCATTCCCTCTATAAAGTTCCAACTGTAAATGCAAAACTACAAAGGCAAAATTCATAGCTAAAAAGATAAGGATAAAGAGAGGAAAAAGAGAGAACTGAGAATGATAAGGCTCAGGCTTAGTTAGGGTCATCTCAAATGGCAACAATACATATGAGCATCCAAACATCATAAAGAAGGGTTACAATTATATGTAATGCTACCAACCAGAGAGCAAAGCCATCATAGCCATCATACCTTATACAAGCAAACATCCAAGGCCAACAGTCCGTAGAGTTCCATATCCTGCACCATTAAATAAAGAGCAACTGGCCAGCAACTAGCTAGCAGCCAAACCACCAAACAAAAACCACAATAGACTAATCATAATAACCCAGAGAGAGGCTAGAATGAAGTCAGAACACCAACAACAACCATTATCCAATACCTATCCAAGCTCCAAACTATGGAAAACTAGAACCATCCATCAGCAAGCACTAAACTAATGCAAATTAATATAGAAATAGCCAACAAAACCAAGATAGGAGCCCTCAAGCCAAAGTCCCAACAAGTAGCAGTCACCAAGCTAAACCAAGGTGAGCAACCACAAATGACTAAATAGCTCAAAAATGAAACCATCAATTAAAGGAAACATAAGCTACAACCAGTGCAAATCACCAGAAGACAAAGCAGCCACACAAAAGGTGGCCAAAGGTAGCCACCGACCACCAGAAACCAAAAGGTCCAATCCAAAAGGATCAACAAAGGCTCGACATGCACAACAAAAGGCTCCAACAAATTGTCCAAGAAGAAGGAAAAGACCAACAAGGAAAAAGAAATCAACCAACCAAGATTCCAAGGAAAATTAAAACTCCTCCAACAAAACCAGCTAAGTAAAATAGCCATAAGTCAACCACTAAAGAACAACCCATCATAATTAACCAACAAAGGAAGCATCCTAGTAGCCAATGAAAAGCATAAAACCAACAAAGCACCTCACAGAGGTCCAAAAGAAGCATAGCCACCATAGAAAGGCAACATCAACAGTTAGCCAGGACTAGCCAAAAAACCCAACATCCCTAGCAACAAAGACTAACTCGACAGGAAGCATAATAATAACACAAAATGTACTGTGAACAACATACCAGTAGAGGCTAATCCCAGGAGAATAACCAAACACAAAACCAAGCCAAAAGAAGTATCCAGCAATAAATAACAAGGAACTGGGAGGCAACCCCCAAAAAAGTAGGCCTAAATTTCTCCAAAAGAAGGCTTAGAAAGGCAACAACCAATAGTAGTTCCCACTAGGAAGGCCACCCATCCAACCATGAAAAACTAGTAAAAGTAATTCGAGTTCAAGAGGAGTGCCAAAAAACAAACCATTGTAACAATAGAATAAAGCCAAAGCAGAAACTATCTCACCCACCATCAACCAAAGTAACGAAACAGAAGCTAACAAAACCAAGCCAACCCAGGCTGGAAAGATAAGAACCACCAAGTAGAAACCACTAGGCCAACCCAAAAGCAAAAAGGTCAAAAACATAACCTAGCTCAGGCCAAAAAGTAAAAATAAGTTCAGGGTATAGGTTTAGGGATAGGGTTTAGGGATTATGGTTTATGGTTTAAGATTTAGGGTTTATAGTTTTGATGGTTTAGGGTTTAGGGTTTAAAGTTTAGGGTTTATGGTTTAGGGTTTAGGGTTGTAGGGTTAGGGGTTTTGGGTTTAGGGTTTAGGGTTTATGGTTTTTTAGGGTTTAAGGTTTTAGTGTTTGGGGTTTAAGATTTAGGGTTTTTTATGGTTTAGTGTTAAGGGTTTAGGGTTTTTGATTTTTTAGGGTTTATGGTTTAGGGTTTAGGGTTTCAAGGTTTACGGTTTATGGTTTAGGATTTTTTAGTGTTTATTGTTTAGGGTTTAGGGTTTAGGGTTCAAGGTTTATTTTAGGTTTATGGTTTTTTTAAAAAAATTAATTAAAGAGGTAGATTTAGGTTTATTAAATTTAATTTTTATATACTTTTATTTCAAATTTTATATTTAGTTTAGGTTTTTTATTTTAGCTTATTTATTAGGTTTAGGTTTAGGTTTATGTTTATTTTTAGTTTAGTTTTATTTTTATTTTATTTTTTAGGTTTAGGTTTAATTTTTTATTTTTAGGTTTAGGTTTAGGTTTTTATTTTACTTTTTTTGGTTTAAGTTTTAGGTTTTTATTTTAGGGATACTTTTAGGTTTTATTTATTTATTTAGTTTAGGTTTAGGTTTATTTTATTTTATTTAGTTTAGGCTTTAAGTTTAGTTTATTTGAGGTTTAGGTTTATGTTTTATTTATTTTAGTTTAATTTATTTGGGTTTAGGTTTTATTTTTTGTTTATTTTAGGTTTAGGTTTTTCTTAGTTTAGGGTTTATGTTTTTGTTTTATTTATTTTTAGGATTTATTTATTTTAAATTTTTTTAGGTTTAGGTTTTATTTAGTTTTACTTTATTTTATTTTAGGTTTGTTTTATTTTTATTTTATGTTTAGTTTTTATTTTATTTAGGTTTTTTATTTTTAGGTTTATTTTAATTTTTTAGTTTATTTTAGATTTTTGTTTGTTTTATTTAAGTTTAGTTTTAATTTTTGAGTTTATTTTATTTTAGGTTTAGGTGTAGGTTTAGGTTTTATTTTAAGTTTTTATTTTATTTTATTTTTTTATTTTATTTACGTTTAGGTTTTTTAATTTATTTAATTTTTTGGTTTATTTAGCTTAGGTTTAGGTTTTTAGGTTTTCAGGGTTTACTGTTTAGGGTTTAGGGTTTAGGGTGTAGGGTTTGGGGTTTAGGGTTTAGGGTGAGAGGTTTTTTTATATTTTATTTTTGGATTTTTTTAAATTCAGTAAACTAGTAAGTTTAAGTTTATTTATTTTATTAGTTTATATTTTATTTATTTAGTTTATTTTATATTTTTATCTTAGGTTTATTTTGTTTATATAGTTTAGTTTATTTATTTTAGATTTATTTATTTTACTTTAGGTTTTATTTTAGTTTATTTTTTAGGTTTAGGTCTAAGTTTAGATTTATTTTTAGTTTATTTTAATTTATTTTGAGGTTTAGGTTTTATTTTTATTTTAGGTTTAGGATTATGGTTTTATTTTATTTTCTTAGGTTTTGGTTTAGGTTTAGGTTTAAGTTTAGGTTTTAGTTTAAGTTTTATGTTTTAGGTTTAAGTTTATTTATTTATTTTATTTTTAGGTGTTATTTAGTTTAGATTTATATTTTTAAGTTTTAGGGTTTTGGATTTTCGGTTTAGCATTTAGGGTTTAGGTTTTGGGTTTAGGGTTTAGGGTTGTGGGTTTTAGGTTTTAGGGTTTAGGGTTACTTTTAGGGTTCAGTGTTTAGGGTTAGGGTTTGTAATTTTAATTTTAATTTTTTTATTTTTTATTATTTTTAAAATAAGTAAAGCAGTTTAGGTTTATTTAGTTTTTATTTGTCTATTTTAGTTTATTTTATTTTATTTTTTATTTAGTTTAGTTTATTTATTTTAGGTTTATTTATTTTAGTTTAGGTTCTTTATTTTGGTTTAGTTTTATTTTTATTTTATTTTCTAGGTTTAACTTTTATTTTTTAATTTTAGGTTTATGTTTAGGTTTTTATTTTAATTTTTTAGGTCTAGGGTTTTAGGTTCTTATTTTTGGTTTATTTTAATGTTTTATTTTTTAGTTTAGGTTTAGGTTTATTTTTAGTTTATTTTATTTTATTTAGTTTAGGTTTAGGTTTAAGTTTAGTTTATTTTAGCTTGGTTTATTTTAGTTTAGGTTTAGGTTTATTTTATTTTTATTTTAAGTTTAGATATTTTTTTTAGTTTAGGGTTTAGTTTTACTCTTTATTTATTTTAGGTTTATTTTTTTAGGATTAGGTTTTAGTTAGTTTAATTTTATCTTATTTTAGGTTTATTTTATTTTTATTTTTATTTTAGCTTTAGTTTTTATTTTAATTATGTTTTTTATGTTTTCAATTTAGATTAAGATGTTATTTTATTATTTTAGTTTAGTTTTATTATTTTTATTTTTTTTATTTTTAAGTTTATGTTTAGGTATAGGTTTAGGTTTTAGTTTAAGTATTTATTTTAATTAATTTTTTTATTTTATTTTAGTTATGTTTTTTTATTTATTTTATTTTTAGGTTTTATTTAGTTTAGGTTTAGCATTTTAGCTTTTTAGGGTTTAGGGTTTAGGATTTAGGGTTTAGGTTTTATGATTTTAGGGTTTAGGGTTTAGGGTTTATGGTTTAGGGTTTAGGGTTTAGGTTTTAGGGTTTAGGGTTTAGGTTTTTGGGTTTAGGGTTTAAGGTTTACTATTTAGGGTTTTAGGGATTAGGGTTTAGGGTTTTTATGGTTTATGGTTTAGTGGTTGGGGTTTAGGTTTTAGGTTTAGGGTTCATGTTTTAGTTTAGGATTTTGGGTTTTTTTTTAAACAGGGAACAAATTGAGATTTAACATTTCTTCTGTTCGATTTCATCAACCAAGTAACACACCAAGTTTTCTAAGACACAAGAAACAACATAGATAAAAAGTGAGCATGCATAGAGCAAATCAAAAATCCTAAACAACTAGAACCGTCTGAACTATAAAGTCAGAGTTCCATAAGTAGCATATTGGATCGACAGTTCTTTAGTTTCTCGAGTTCCCATTAGAACCACCCCGGCCTCTCAAGTAGCAGGATCCACCATCATATCCCCGATCTCTCCCTCCACCAAAATCATTGCTGTAACCTCTATGGCTCCTCTCGCCACCATAACCACCACTACTCACCACCTCCATATCTAGCACCTCGAGATACCCCACCACCACTATGATAATAGCCACCTCAGCCTTCTCCTCCACCGCCAGATCTAAACTGAGCCTTGTTAACGGTGATGTTCTTATCGTCCAGATTCTACCCATTCATAAGGCTTAGGTTTAGGATTCAATTTATTAGGTTTTAGTTTTTAAGTTTATTTTTTAATTGATTTAGTTACTTTAGGTTTAGGTTTATGGTAGGGAGTTTAGGGTTTAGGCTTAAGGTTAAGGTTTAAGGCTTAGGATTTACGGTTTTAGGTTTTAGGTTTTATGCTATTAGGGTTTAGGGTTTAGGATTAGGGTTTTGGGTTTAAGGTTTAGTGTTTAGGATTTAGGTTTTAGGGATTTTAAGGTTTAATGTTGGTTTAGGGGTTATAGTTTAGGGTTTTAGGGTTTAAGGTTTATGGTTTAAAATTTAGGTTTGAGGTTTAGGCTTTAGGGTTTGGGTTTAGGGTTTAGGGTTTAGGGTTTCAATGTTTAGGGTTGTTTTGGGTTTTTTTATGTAAGTTAGAATTTTATTACCATCAAAGGAAAATATACAATGTCCTTAAAAGGTGTAAAGTTCTAAAATTCTACTATTCTCTAAGCTACAAGAAACCTACAGAGCTAAACTCTTATCCAAGTGCATTAGAAAAGGAAAAGAAAATAAAACATAAAATAGAATAACTAAAAAACATAATAGAAAAGACACAGAGTAAGACTAAAATAAATCCTGAAAATAGTAAAAAGATGAGTGAGTGATAGTTCATGATATCTTTGAGAAAGCAAGATAAGCAAGATCCATAATATCAACACTTGGGTTGACTGAGTAACAAACATTCCCTCTATAAAAGATCGAACCTGTAAAAGAAATCTGCAAAACATTACAAAGGCAAAAGTCATAGCTAAAAAGATAAGCATAAAGAGAGGAAAAGGAGAGAGTTGAGAAAGAGAATGCTCAGGCTCAGTTAGGTTCATCTCGCAAGGTACATATGAGCATCCAAACTTCATAAAGATTGGTTACAATCATGTGTAATGCTACCAATAAGAGAGAGGAGGTAAATAACATCAAAGCCATCATAGATACGATACAAGAAAACATGAAAGCCAGTAGAGTTTTAGATCTTGCACCATTAAACAAAGAGCAATTAGCCATCAACCGCTAGCGGTCAAACCAAACAAAAACTACAAGAGACTAATCATAATAACCCGAGAAAGGCTAGAAAGTTAGAACACCAACAACAACCATTATCCAAATACCCATCCAAGCTCTAAACTAGGAAAAGCTGGAACCAACCATTAGACATTAGGCAAATGCCAATTGATATAGAAACAACCAAACAAAACAAGATAGGAGCCCTCAAGCCAAAGTCCAATAAGTAGTAGTCACTAAGCCAAACTAGGGTGAGCAACCACAAATGACTAAACACTTAAAAATGAAACCATCAACCAACAAAAAGTAATTCAAGTTTAAGAGGAGAGCTAATAAACCAACTAATGCAGATAATAGAATAAAGCCAAAGCATAAACCATCTCATCCACCAAATACCAGAGTAACAAGTTAGAGAAGACAACACCCACAAGACTGAAAAACTAAGCCATCCTAGCCTAAAATAATAGGAACCACCAAGTTGCATCCACCAAGCCAACCCAAAAGCAAGAGGTCAAAAACATAACCCAGCTCAGGCCAAAAGTGAAAATAAGTTTAGGGTTTAGGGTTTAGGGTTTAGTGTTTAGGCTTTAGGGTTTACAGTTTTGAGGGTTTAGGGTTTAGGGCTTAGGGTTTTGGGTTTTGGGTTTTGGGTTTAGGGTTTAGGGTTGTAGGGGGATTTAGGGTTGTAGGGGGGTTTTAGGGTTTAAGGTTAGTTTAGGGTTTAAGGTTTGGGGTTTAGGGTTATTTTTGGATTAGGCTTGTAGGGGTTTTAGGGTTTAGGGTTAGTTTAGGGTTTAGGGTTTAGAGTTTAGGGTTTATGGTTTAAAGTTTGGGGTTTAAGGTTTAAGGTTTAGGGTTTTTTAGTGTAGGGTTTATGGTTTATGGTTTAAGGTTTGGGGTTTAGGGTTATTTTTGGCTTAGGGTTTTTTTTTAAGATTATGTAAACTTGTAGGTTTACTTTCATTTAGTTTATTTAGTTTTATTTATTTATTTATTTTAGTTTATTTTATTTTTTATTTTTATTTAGGTTTATTTTTTTAATTTTATTTAAATTAGTTTATATATTTTTGTTTAGGATTTTTAGTTTATTTTATTTTTTAAGTTTAGGTTTAGGTTTATTTTATTTTTAAGTTTAGTTTTATATTTATTTTATTTTTTAGGTTTAGGTTTAGGTTTAGGTTTTTATTTTTTTTTGGTTTAGGATTTTATTTTAAGTTTATTTTAAGTTTTTTTTTTAGTTTAGGTTTAGGTTTATTTTTAGTTTAGTTTATTTTATTTAGTTTAGTGTTTAGGTTTTATTTTATTTCAGTTTATTTTAGATTCTATTTACATTTATTTTATTTTGTTTATTTTTGGTTTAGATTTTTTTTAGTTTAGGGTTTAGGTTTTATTTTTTAGTTTTTATAACTTTATTTTTTAGGTTTTGGTTTTTATTTAGTTTTTATTTTATTTATTTTATTTTTATTTTATGTTTTGTTTTTATTATATTTATGTTTTTTATTTTTGTTAATTTTATTTTTTAGTTTAGTTTAGGTTTATATATATTTTTATTTTATTTAAGTTTTATTTTTTTATTTTATTTTTAGGTTTAGGTTTATGTTTAGATTTTAGTTTAAGTTTTTATTTTTTTTATTTTTTAATTTTATTTAGTTTTCAATTTTTTATTTATTTTATTTTTTGGTTTTATTTAGTTTTAGTTCTGATTTTTAGGTTTTCAGGGTTTAGGGTTTAGGGTTGAAGGTCTTAGTGTTTAGGGTTTAAAGTTTGGGGTTTAGTGTTTAGGGTTTAGGACTTTTTTAGGGTTTAGGGTTTAAGGTTGATGGTTTAAGGTTATTTTTAGTTTATGGGTTTTTTAGGGTTAAGTAAACTCGTAGGTTTAGGCTCATTTAGTTTATTTAGTTTTATTTATTTATTTTAGTTTATTTTATTTTTTATTTTTATTTTGGTTCATTATTTTAATTTTATTTAAATTAGTTTATATATTTTTGTTTAGGATTTTCAGTTTAGTTGATTTTTTAAGTTTAGGTTTCGGTTTATGTTTATTTTTAAGTTTAGTTTTATATTTATTTTATTTTTAAGGTTTAGGTTTTATTGATTATTTTTAAGTTTAGGTTTAGTTTTTCATTTTATTTTTTTGGTTTAGGTTTTTATTTTAAGTTTATTTTTAAGTTTTATTTTTTAATTTAGGTTTAAGTTTATTTTTAGTTTATTTTATTTTATTTAGTTTAGTGTTTAGGTTTTATTTTATTGCAGTTTATTTTAGATTTGATTTACATTTATTTTATTTTGTTTATTTTTGGTTTAGGTTTTTTTTAGTTTAGGGTTTAGGTTTTATTTTTTATTTTTTATAACTTTATTTTTTAGGTTTTGGTTTTTATTTAGTTTTTATTTTATTTTTTATTTTTATTTTATGTTTTGTTTTTATTTTATTTAAGTTTTTTAATTTTTGTTATTTTATTTTTTAGTTTATTTTAGGATTTTATATATTTTTTATTTTATTTAAGTTTATTTTATTTTATTTTATTTTTAGGTTTAGGTTTAGGTTTAGGTTTTAGTTTAGGTTTTTATTTTTATTTTATTTTTTTATTTTATTTAGTTTTTAGTTTTTTATTTATTTTATTTTTAGGTTTTATTTAGTTTTGGTTCAATTTTTTAGGTTTTTTTTTAGGGTTTAGGGTTTAGGGTTGAAGGTCTTACGGTTTAGGTTTAGGATTTAGGGTTTTATCATTTAGGGTTTAGGGTTTTCGATTAGGGTTTTTTTATTTTCATTTTTATATTTTAATTTTCTTTATTTTGTAAATTAAGTAAACTCATAGATTTAGGTTTATTTATTTTATTTAGGTTTTTGTTTTAGTTTATTTTGATTTTATATTTTTATTTAGGTTTATTTTTATTTTTATTTTTATTTTATTTAGTTTATTTATTTTAGGTTTATTTATTTTAGTTTAGTTTTTTATTTTAGTTTATTTTTTAAGTTTAGGTTTAGGTTTTAGGATTAGGGTTAAGGTTTTAGTTTAGGGTTTAGAGTTTTTCTTTCTAAATAAATAATAAATTTAGATTCAACATTTCTTATTTTTGATTTCATCAACTAAGTAACACATCAAGTTTTCTAAGACACAAGAGACAACATAGATAAAAATTGAGCATGCATAGAGGAAATCCAAAACCCTAGATAACTAGAACCGTCTCTACTATAAAGACATAATTCCATAAGCAACAGATTGGATCGACAATTCTTGAATTTCTTTAGTTCCCATCAGAACCACCCCGGCCTCTCGAGTAGCAAGATCCACCATTGTATCCCTGATCTCTTCCTTCACCACCACCACGGTTGTAACCTCCATCGCACTTCCCGCCTCCATAACCACCACTGCACCGACCACCACCTCCATATCCACCAGCACCTCCAGATCCCCCACCACCCTTTGATATGACGCATCGCCTTGACTCCACCAGATCTTGACTAAGCCTGGTTGACGGTGATGTTCCTATCGTCAAGGTTCTGCCCATTCTTAGGGTTTAGGTTTAGGTTGAGGTTTAATAGGTTTTATGGTTTAGGTTTATTTTTTATTATTTTAGTTACTTAAGGTTTAGGGTTTGAGGTTTAAGGTTTTGTGTTTAGGGTTAGGGTTCAGAGTTTAGGATTTAGGGTTTTATTTAGGGTTTAGGTTTTATGTTTTATGCTTTTACATTTTTAGGTTTACAGTTAGGGTTTAGGGTTTAAGGTTTATTGTTTTGGTTTTAGGGTTTAAGGTTTTTAGAGTTTGGGGTTTATGGTTTAGTTTTTAGGGTTTTAGGGTTTAGTGTTGTTTAGGGTGGAGGGGGAGTTATTACCATAGAAGGTAAAGATACAATGTCTTTAAAATGGGTAAAGCTCTAAAATTCTACTCCTCTCAAAGCTATAAGAAACTTAAAGAGCTAAACTCCCACTTAGGTACATTAATAAAAGAAAACAAAATAAAAGAGCAAATACAATAGAGAAAAAGACATAGAGTAAGACTAAAATAAATCTTTAAAATAGTAAAAGAATAAGTCAGCAGCAGTTCATGATTTCTTTGACAAAGCACAAGATCCACAATAGCACTTGGGTTGGAGTAATGACCATTTCCTCTCTAAAGTTCTAATCTGTAAAAGAAATCTGCAACACACTACAAAGTCAAAAGTCATAGCTAAAAAGGATAAGGATAAAGAGAGGAAAAGGAGAGGGTTGAGAAAAAAAGGCTCAAGCTCATTTAGGATCATTTCAAGGGGCAACAATACATATGAGCTTATAAAAGAAGGTTCATAAAGGCAACAACTAACATCAGTTCCCACTAAGAAGGCCACCCATCCAACCATGAAAATCAAGTAAAAAGTAGTACGAAAAATACAACTAACATCAAGAGGTTAGGCAACAAACCAACTAGTATGAAAAATAGAATAAAGCCAGAGCAAAAATCATCTCATCCACCAGCAATCTAAGTAACAAAGTAGAGAAGACAACAACCAGCCAAAAAAACCATAACGCTTAAAGAGGAACCACCAGTAGCAACCCCAGTCAACTTGCTAGAGGTCAAAATAAAACTCAAACCAAAAAAAATAAGTTTAGGGTTTAGGTTTAGGTTTAGGTTTTGGGTTTAGGTTTAGTTTAGTTTTAAATTTAGGGTTTTAAAAGTTTAGGGTTTAGGGGTTAGGGCTTTAGGTTTAGGGTTTAGGGTTTAAGGTTTAGTTTATGATTTAGGGTTTAGGGTTTAGGGTTTGTTTGTAGTTTTAGGGTTTGTTTAGGGTTTAGGTTTAGGTTTAGTTTAGGTTTAGTTTAGGGTTTAGGTTTTAGGTTTTAGGGTTAGGGTTTTAATATTTAGTTTATTTAGTTTAAGTTATTTATTTTTATTTATTTTATTATTTTATTTTTTTTATTTTTTTTATTATTTTTAGGTTTTATTTTTTTTTTTGGTTTAGGTTTAGGTTTATGTTTATTTTTAGTTTAGGTTTAGTTTTATTTTATTTTTTAGGTTTAGGTTTTATTTTTTTATTTTTAGGTTTAGATATTTATTTTATCTTTTTAGGTTTAAGTTTTATGTTTTTATTTTAAGCTTATTTTTAGGTTTAATTTTTTAGTTTAGGTTTAGGTTTATTTTTAGTTTATTTTATTTTATTTAGTTTAGGGTTTAGGTTTAGTTTATTTTAGGTTTAACTTTAGGTTTTATTTCTTTTAGTTTAGTTTATTTTAGTTTAGGTTTAGTTTTTTTTTAGTTTAGGGTTCAAGTTTTACTTTTTATTTATTTTAGGATTAGTTTTAGGTTTAGGTTATTATTCAGTTTTTATTTTACTTTATTTTAGGTTTATTTAATTTTTATTTTGCATTTAATTTTTATTTTATTTAGGTTCTTTAATTTTAGATTTATTTTGTTTTTTAGTTTTGTAGATTTTTTATTTT